>JANAVB010041618.1:784570-858729 GCA_029216955.1 Iris pallida | reverse complement strand
CAAAAACTGTCAGTAGGTTGTCCATGATTGGCCTTCCAAGTTAGGCCTTTGGTTTAACATTTTCTGTCCAGTTTGAACAAATTTTCTGGGATATTCGATCCGATTTTACAACAATTTAATGCACTAGAAATTAATCTAGTTGAAGGGGATGGAAGAGGTATAGGTCGGCTAGAAGTAAGACTTCGTGGATCAAAATTGGTTCAGCGATGATGGAGATAAGTGGGATTGAATATAGGTACCTGGTCGCGTGGAGGCTATTATTGCGCCTGCTGTCCTGCGCATTTTCCGGCGATCGCCGTCGACCATTGGCTGTGCGCGACGACTGAAGGTATAACCACGGTCGCCTGGGTCTGGGAAGGGTTCGGGGACGGCTTGTCGCGCGATCACGAGAGTTTCGAGGAGAATTTATTCCCAAGGTTTCGGTTAATATACAATGGTTTAAACGGAGATTTAAACCAATATTTATTTTGGTTTAAATGCAGATTTGATAATCCTAGAGAGAATTGGAAAGGAATTAAGGAGGAGGAGATTTGGATTGAAGATTTTAAAAAAATCGGATTTAAAAGATTGGTTAATGAATCTTTTTTTTCTTTGCTTCAGAACAGCACCGCTCGGGCTGCTGGACGCACTGTTCATTTGAACAGTGCTGACGTCAGCAGCAAAATTTTTTTTTCTTTTCTTCTGACTGCTTATACTATGCAGTAGCTCGGGTGCTGGCCGAAGGCACAGTGCTGACGTCAGCACGACGTCAGCATCTCCTTTATATATATATATATATATATATATATATATATATATATATATATATATATATATATATATATATATATATATATATATATACACACACAAACACTTATAATATTTAACTAAATTATAAAATAAATCTCTAAAATCTCTAAAAAAAATATTTTTAATATTTAAATACTCATTTGGTAAAATCTTACCTTGTATGACTACAACAAGATTATGAACCCAATTATTAATCCAAACACCAACCCTTAAATACTGCAAATTTTTAAATTGCTAAATAAATAATAATATAACAAAATCCTAAAACATTTCTAATATGGTTTAGTAAAGGTTTTGTACCACAAAAATAAACATATGTACTACCATATAGAATAGCAGTCTCTTGCTATATCTTGATATTCACCACTCATATAAATAAATTCAAAAGGCTATAAAATAATTTAGAGCAAAATACTATAAATCTAAAATAATTTAATAAAAATTTATAAAATTCTTAGGGGGTTTATAAAATAAGTAAATAAAGATGCATCTAATTATAACAGTAAATAAGACAAGGTATCTTGCCTGCGGGTGGTGCGAGAAACAGCAAAATCCAACAATCAGAATCGTCAACACGAAAGTCAAAATCCACAAGAAGCTCCGGATGCTGAAACAAACATAACGAACGAGTTTGGAATAAAAGATATACCTAGGAAATGCCTGTCTAAAAGTTAAATTCTGGAACAGGGGCAAAATCGTAATTTCGGATCAAAACGATGTCCGCCGTTGGACCCGTATTGCACCGAAATGCGAGCCAATGTCTACGGTCTCTAAAGTCGTCAAACTACATGTCTACAAAATTGTTTGGATGAGACGAACCCAATGGTATGTCCAGTTGTGGATTCCGATGAGCCGTGCACAAATTCGTCCGTTAGAGCGGGTCGCGGGCCCGCCAATTTGGCGTTCCAATCAACCTTCTCAGAATTTGACCAAACTTGGCATACAGGACCAAAAAAATGATACGGTCCTGCTGGCGCAAGTTTCGCGTCGATCCGACGAACGTGCACGAAGTTATGGTCAAGTTTGCAAAACGTCGATACGGGGGTATCTCGACGGATACGCTCTGATTTCGTCGCACACACGCAACAAAATTGAGTTCCGTCAGTTCCCACACGTCGACAACATCCATATGCGCCTTTCGATGCATATAGTGTGCGACCACGTCGCCCGATTTGTCAGGACGCACGCCGTATCGGGAATTATTTTCCAAAATCTTAGTTTACTGAACTTGGCATATAACTGGTGCTCTCTAAGGATCTGAAGAACTATACGGAGATGCTGCTCATGCTCCGCTTCACTCTTACTATAGACCAGAATGTCATCCAAGAACACAATCATAAACTGATCCAAGTAAGGCATGAAGATGCGATTCATGAGGTCCATGAATACTGCCGGCGCATTGGTTGCTCCAAAAGGCATAACAAGGAATTCCCAATGCCCATATCTCGATCTAAAAGCTGTTTTTGGGATGTCCTACTCTCTGACTCTTATCTGATGATAACCTGAGCGCAAATCAATCTTCGAGAATACTGAAGCCACCTTGAGTTGATCAAACAAGTCATCTATCCTCGGAAGAGGGTATCTGTTATTGATTGTCACTGAGTTCAAGGTACGATAATCAACACATAACCTGGACGTACCATCCTTCTTTTTCACAAGAAGCATCGGGGCTCCCCAAGGCGATCCACTAGCACGAATGAATCCCTTGGTTCTGAGTTCTTCAATCATCTTGTACAATATCTCCAACTCTGACGGCGCCATCCTGTAGACTCTCTCTGACACTGGGGCTGTCCCGGGAATCAAGTCTATAGTGAACTCGATCTCCCGCTTCGGAGGCATACCTGGAAGTTCTTCTGGGAAAACATCTGGAAACTCCTCGACTATCCTGGGCAACTGAAATGCTGCTACTGCCATCCGCAATACTGGAGGAGATGACTCAACTTCGCCTCGGGAGAAAGAAAACTCCGGCTCGCCTGGAATGCTAAAAACAACCCTGCCAATATAGCAGTCTATCCTAGCATACTAGTTCCTCAACCAATCCATCCCTAGGACCACATCATAATCGGCCATCGGGAACTCTATCAATCTAGCGGGGAATTCTCTATCGCTAACTACGATCCGACACGAGGAAAACACTCTATCTACACCCACAAGTCCGTTACCAGTAAGTATATTAAGCCTTACTGATAATGACTCGGGCTCCAATCCTATCCGTGTCGCGAATCGTGCAGACATAAATGAATGCGATGCACCAGAATCAAATAAAGCCGAAGCTGGAAAGGAGTTGACGAAAATAGTACCTGCCACTACCTCTCCTGGTGCCAATCCTTCCTCTACGGTCATCACCATAGCTTGACCGTGCCCTCGGGGTGCTGGTCTCCTCTGCTGAAATCCTTGCTGCCTGCTCTGACTCTGGGCTTGGACTTGTACATACTGCTGGGGGTTCTGCTGCTGGAAAACTTGGGCCTGAGGCGGCAAGGGCCTCGGCAATGGATATTGCTGCTACTGGACCGGAGCTGGTCCTCTCACCGAAGAGCTAGAAAGGTTGGACGATGATGAACCACCCCTATTCGGGCAGGATCCAACCCTATGGTCTGGTGCTCCACAAGCCAGACACAATCTCTGTGCCCTGCGACACTCTGCCACTACATGGCCTGGCTTTCCACAATGAGAACAACCTACTGCGGAAGGTTGCTTCTGCTTCTGCTGTTGAGGGTGCGTCGGAGTGGAATGTTGAACCGACGTCACTGAGGTCGCCCGCCTCGGAGTTCCAATAGTCAAAGCCCTGGCTGCCGGGGCCGGTGCTGAAGACTGATTCATCTGGCCGTGAGATCTCTTCCGACCTCCGACCCTATCCACAATCCTCTAGGAGGTATACTCATGCCTTCGGGCTGCTCTCAAGACTGCATCAAAAGTCTGATGCTCAAACTGCTCAACTGCCAACAAGATCTCCAAGTGAAGTCCCTGCTGGAACTGCTGGGTTCTATCATACTCGGTTGCCACCAAAGTGGGAGCAAACCGACTGAGTCTGGAAAACTCGACCGCATATCCGTCGATCGTCCTGCCTCCTTACTTCAGATTGGTAAACCTCGTCTGCAGATCATACCGAGCCACGGCATCGAAATACTTGGTCTGGAATCTCTCTCTGAATACTGCCCAAGCAATGGGTGCTGCTAATCCAACGGCCTCTGCTACCCACCAGCTGCGGACAAGATCTAACAACTGCAGGCGCACCACGGCTACCTTTTCGTTCTCTGGGGTCCTGGCTACTTCTAGAATCACCTCTGTGTCCTGAAGCCATACATCTGCTACGATAGCATCTTCACTACCGTCGAAGAATGGAGGGTTCAAGCGCTTGAAGCTGTTGGCCGCGCTGTTCCCTGGATGACCGCCTCGGGTCAAAGCATCCGTCACTGCCTGTTGCAAGGCGTCTCCACGCCGGTCTTGGGAAGCTATCAAGGTCCTGACGAGTCCTACCAAAGTGCCGTCATCATGCTCGACAGGCTGAACTGGCTGAACTGGTGGCTCTTCTCCAATAGGCTCGACTCTGGAGGCTACTCCGGAATGCTGGGCTTCATCTCCAGGTCGGTAGATCTTCTGGAGCTGCTCCAAAATCTGGCCACACAAAACCAGCTGGGTCAGACCCCAGAAAGAGCAAGTGCCACAAAGGAAGCTTCACTTAAGAACTAAAACCAGCAATCAGCACAAGATATAAATAAAAGTAAGAACTGGAAATAAAGAAAATACACCAGGATGATATACGACGAGATAACCATGGAACTATTTAGATAACCAGGTTACAACCCGTAAACCAAACAAGGACCGGGGTTGTAACCTTTCGTCTGAACAGGACTTGGAATTCTTACCATTTATCGGTAAAATAAATACAAGCATTCTGGTCATGCAGTAATCTGGAACAGGATCAGGGCAAGACTAGACTGGTTAGACTCCGTCCAATCACTTCACGGCCAAGCAAGAATTACGGCTTGATACTTTAACTAACTAGGGTTGTCACAAGCCTAATTACTAACAAGATGCAGTGAGATTATTCAACAGCCACAAGCCCTGCAGACCATCCAGGTTATCCGGGTTAAAAGATTAGAGTTGAATTCAGGTGGGTACATCGTCCGGGAAACGAATGTACCCTTAGGTAGCTTGAAGGGTGCAACACATGACAGTATGCTGGAAATGTGCCCTACTCGACGGCAGGCTACAGATCCCAAGGCGTACCCAAGTAACGGGATTGCCTGTAGCTGGGAAATCTCTTCATGACTAATGTATTAATCTAGTTATTAGTCCTTAGTTCATTTTAATAGGTACTTCTGACCGTGGTACTCAAGAGTCCCATCCTAGACATGATGCAAGACAGGACTGGTTTATTTATACAAGCACAATCACCCACGGTGTCCAGGTTATTATACAGGTCATGTCATGTCAGGTAGCCGTCGCAACAGCTTATCAAAATATAACATGTTAGGTTATCAGGTCAAGTGTACTAGTCAGGAGTACACCACGACGGGCCACTATCAGGTCATGTCATGTTACTCATGTCAGGAGTGCATCACTACGGGTCACTATCGTGTCAGGCTCAGTTATCCTTTCCAAACATATTACATAAATTCGTGATTATCAAGTTCATGACAAAAGGTGTAAGGATATAAAATGGACGTTAAATATCTAATAAAATATTAATATGCAAGGCTATAAAAGATCCAGGGTAATCAGGCTACGCTCAGGTCAAGCTACGCTCAGGTCAGGCTACGCTCATGTCAGGCTACGCTCAAGTCAAGCTACGCTCAGGTCAGGCTACGCTCAAGTCAGGCTACGCTCAAGTCATCCGCTTCCAAAGGCAGCGTATGGGGTCCATACGACTCCTTGTCAAGCAAGCGAGCGTATGCGAGTCATACGCGCCCAAACGGCAGCGTATGGGGTCCATACGACTCCTTGTCAAGCAAGTGAGCGTATGCGAGTCATACGCTCCCAAAAGGCAGCGTATGGGGTCGATACGACTCCTTGTCAAGCAAGCGAGCGTATGCGAGTCATACGCTCCCAAAAGGCAGCGTATGGGGTCCATACGACTCCTTGTCAAGCAAGTGAGCGTATGTGAGTCATACGCTCCCAAAAGGTAGCGTATGGGGTCGATACGACTCCTTGTCAAGCAAGCGAGCGTATGCGAGTCATACGCTCCCAAAAGGCAGCGTATAGGGTCGATACGACTCCTTGTCAAGCAAGCGAGCGTATGCGAGTCATACGCTCCCAAAAGGCAGCATATGGGGTCGATTGTGCTGCGCTAAAGAGCGCGCGTAGCTCAGTGGCACAAGCTAAAAAGCTCGTGCACTGCTCACTGTCTTCTCCAAATCAGCAGAAACTCTATGGTTGAACCCAAAGCTTCAAAAGTCCATAACTTGGTCAAAATAAGTCCAAATCTAACTTTTTAAAGGTCAAAATTGGGTAGAATAAAATTCTCTACAACATGGAACCATCAAAACTTGAAAACAAAGAAGTTTAATAGATCAAAACCACCAAAATCCGAAAGTAACTAATTTCTAGATCTACAAAAATTAAAGTCTCAAAATGGAAAATGACAAGTTCTAATGTGTCTTAGAAACATGAGGAGAAGCTAATAGAACAATAAAAATGAGCTCTCTTGTGGAAGCAAGTTGCACTTGCCTAGACCTCTCTCTTCTCTCTTTGGTAGGTGAAGGGAGTAAATGAGGAAGAAGAAGATGAATAATGAAGAAAGAGAATGAAGAGGGTTAATAAATACAAATGGTGGTGGTAGGTAGGGGGTTCACCTTGGGTTCATCATGAACCCAATCAAAACCAAGCCAAGCCGAACTAACCAACCTGAACCAGGAATAAACCAAGCCAAGAAGGAAATGCCAAGCCAGGAAATCATGCAATACAATAATAAAATACGTACACGTATTCCAAGAATACGTAATACGAACCACATGCATTACAGCCTGGATATTGCCACAACGTTCTTGCTCAATAAATTACTAAAAGAAAATTATTACAACTTAACATTGCCTTCCTATAGGTCATGCTTCCAACAAACTGGTAGAAACCTTTTATTTGACTATAATTAGAACGCGTTGGTACAGTGGGATTGGAGTCTTCGTATAACACGGGTAACTAGAGATGGGGTTGAAGAACTTTAGGGGAAGAATAATTCATGGGCAAAGAGGTGAGGGTCTTTAATAGCGCAGGAATCTTGCTATAGAATTAGAATAGGTAAATGTTTGAACCTTCAAGTCATAATGGCTAACATGTGCGGGTTGGTTAAATAGGATCTGTAAGTCTTAAAAATGTGTCTTCCGTGATTTTTGTGTATAAGTAGCACACGGGGTCTCAATTACGTGGTACCCTAGTGGTATGTGCATAGTGGCTTTGAGTAGATCATAACCGTATATTGGGTCGAAAGGTTTGAGTCAAAATTGGGTCTCCAATTGAAATCAAAAAGTTCATCGGTATTACGGTAAGGGGTATAGTTGGCCCGTATTGACCCGAAAGTCACATCATAAAAATAGAGTACAAGGAGGCGTGTTTGTATGGCACATAATATACTTAGATGAAGGTGGGATCGTGTAGGTCTCGTACATGGTACTCGTTGGAAGAAAAAGACTAACGTTGTGCTCTACCCTTCAAAGTCGCGGTTCGGGTATCCATAGTGTTGCGGATAGAAGTGGACGTTGTGAACTACGGGGTTATTTGCTCGGTTGGAGGAACCGAGTCAAGTCAAAGTTTGTTCTTCAAATTTTTGGACAACAGTAAAACGATTACCCATGTCATCTCTACGCTTCCTCGTTGGTGAGGGATGCCAGTATGACACATGTACCGAGGGTGTTGGACGATTTTATTCTTCTATAGCACAAGACGATTACTGATGGTATAACAAATTATAAGGAACGTCATGCAAGGATCTCTAACCACTAAGTCATAAATCTCTGTAATAAGGTTGCTAAATTATAGTTAGTAGATTTCTAATGGTGTCAAAGGTACTGCATATGCATTGCCGCTGGTAACTAGTAATTTATACTATGACAAGTATTATGATATGCATGTTGACTAAGCTAAGGAATGTGTTGTTCTAATGCTAAGCCATGTCTAAGACAAATAAATGGTATAACTAGAATAATACCTACTAAATCTCCAACCTCAGGATGGGTGCCTATCACTGCCATACTAAGTGTTTGCCCATGCTCTGGTCCTCAGCTAAGTGTGATCCTCTAGGATAACCTCCATGTGATGGTTGAATGGGATCTGCTATTGGTCTTGGTGTTACAGGTCCTTGTATTCGATGTTGTGCTGCCTTTAGTTGTTCTGTACAGTCTCGAGCCTTGTGATGATTGGAGCCACAAATCATGCATTGTCCTAATCTGCAACGATAATCCTTCATGACATAACCTTTTCTATGACAAAAGCGACAGGTAAGAAGCTCATCAATTGGATAAGGCGATGCACTTGTTGGTGGTTGTGTCATAGAATGTATGATGGGTCCACCATGGATAAGGTTACTTGGCCCAGTTGCTGGAATATGGCGTCTCTGAGCCTGTTGTATTTCCTTGTCAAGGAGTTTCTGGCTTCTAGCTTCTTCTAACACTGTCGCATGAGAAACCCTAGACTGCACGGTAGTATGCTTCTTGAGCTCTGGTGTCAATCCTTGGTAAAATCTCTTGGCCTTTTCCTGCTCAGTAGGAATTAGTGTCTCACCGAATCTGCTTAGTCGACTGAATTCTGCATCGTACTCATCTACGGTCATGTTCCCTTGCTTGAGGTATAGGAACTGATCATAGAGGGCATCACGTGCATGGATAGGAAAGAACCTCCCATTGAAGAGTTTGTAGAATTCTTTCCAAGTCTGGTTGGCTCCCAAGCGTCTTTCTTCAGCTTCCCACCAATGATGGGCATTGTCTTCTAAGAGCAAGTCTACTGCTGTCATCCAATCATTTATTGGCAACTGGGATGCCCTCAGTAGCTTCTCCGTGCTGATAAGCCATGCAGTGACCTCTAGGGATTCCTCGTAACCTCTGAAGGGCTTGGGATTCATATCCATGAAGTTATTGATAGATCCCTCATATAGATGTAGAGCTAGTGCTGGTACCGGTGTCGGAGGTGGAGGTGGGGGCCTAGTTAGTGCTTCCGTCATGCTCTGCCTTATTAGTTCAGCCTATTGCTACTAAGTATGTATCATGGCGTACATAAACTGTGTAGTAGTGTTTCCATCCTCTGGTGGTGGAGGCATCTGAGGTCCGCACTGAGGTGGGTACTACTGAATGAATGGTGGTGGAGGTGGTGGTGTATTTTCTTCGGTTGGTACCTCGGTAGTCTGTCCAGTTTGGGTGGTTGGTGGCACTTGAGTTCCCTGTGGTACCGTCGATGGGGTCATGGTGGCCTACGTCTGTCCTGGCTGATACGGGGTCACCGGGGTCACTGGTAGGACCCCTCCTTCTTGAGTGGCTGCATCACCAGGCGTGATCGTCGAGGTAGGAACGTGTCCGCTTCGAAGGTTCATCCTTACTGGCACGAAAATAGAATAATGTTAGAATAGATTCGAACAAGTTATAGGTCAAGCAGTTGAAAGAGAGTTGTCAACGCAGTTGCAGAATGAGATTTTGGGAAGAAAAGTTAACTATATCTCATTGAATAATTTTATGAAGAGGGAACCAAGTGCACTAGGTTGATCAGACCATCATATACCGGTTCTGATAAACAATATGTTAGTGGGGTACCTCCAATAACATATATGTCATGAACAAGCTCGAAAAATGAATAGGCTTACAAATCTAGGCTATAATAGCAGCATTGGTCAAGATAGTAAAACATAAGCACGCAAGATAATGATAAAAGAATAAAAATTTTAGTCCTTTAAGAATCGTAGTTTTGTTCGGATTTCGTGCACGTACAGTCGTCCTACTGTCTTCCGGTCTGAGGCACTGGTGATGGTCAGGAAAGTGTTATGTATTGAGGCATTCTACCCAACTTATAAAAGTTAGTAATATGGGAATGATGGAACATGTCTACCAAATACGAGCCATCGCCCTAACCTCTACCAAGCCTGAATTAAACTGATAGTATGGAGGGTCAGATATGAGGTAATACAGGTAATCAAAGAGTGTTTGAAAAGTTTGGAGGTCAAAGGAGGCAATAATCATGGATGAGATACTATTCCTATTCCTATATGCAGGCTTGTTGGGCACAGTCATGTAACCCAACAATATTTTCAGACCTGCATGGGCCACCACAAAAATATGTAACGCCCCAGTCCCAAAATACTTAGGACTAGGTACGTATTCATGCCAGCTGCATACATACGAAGTATACTCCAATATATGGAAAACCTCGTATGAATACATAAGCTGTAAAATGCAGTAAACAAAAAGTAATATAATCTCATCCACAAATGAAAAATAAAAGATATCATATAATCAACTGTAATAAGTCTTTGAACAATACGCTGGGCGGAGACAAAATCCACTACCAACTATCTCAAATAAAAGGTACAATAAGGAATAGATGAAATAATAAGACTAGCCAAGTGCAATCATCTTCGAAAGGATGGAGAAGATCACGGCCTCGACTAGAACACCTACAATATCACAGAAGCACACACCTAGAGAGATAACCAGGTCCTCAGAGGGACGTAACAAGATACAGGAATAACATGCCATATGAACTGAATATAAATGTACCATAAAATAAAAATAAAGTAAAATTGTCCAAACCATAACACGGCTCAATATCCCATCATCGAAACAGTAGGCTACCCCTACAACTAAACGAGGACAAGGGGTAACTTACTATTCGCGATGTGATATTTTCCATGTCATGATTGGAACATGAAATTTACTAAGGTCTCCTAACCTTTCTAGTAGGCAATTTGGAAGACATATCGATGTATGGGCAGGCGAAGGCTGACTCCCCCAGGACAATGTAACAACTCTCAACACGCACACGTCAAGTACCAATACTATCAGCCGGCATAACTCGAGGCTAGCGGCCCACGTGATCCCATCAGTCCATATAGCTCGAGGCTAGTGACCCTCGCGACTCGACTACCGTAGTACGCAGTTACTACAGCTTTTGGATTTGGGGTAGCCCATACATTTAACTGTGTTCTCCCTCCCAAGGACAATAACAAAAGGTAGTTCGCTAAGACTAGGTCCATATGCATACAAAAGACAGAAAGGAAAAATAATTGAAGCAAAAATAAATGAACTAAAAATAGCAAGTTATGGATCCAACTGAAAACAGATAATAAATATGCAGTAAATAAGTAAATAAAGATGCATCTAATTATAAACAGTAAATAAGGCAAGGTATCTTGCCTGCGGGTGGTGCGAGAAACAGCAAAATTCAACAATCAGAATCGTCAACACGAAAGTCAAAATCCATAAGAAGTTTCGGATGCTGAAACAAACATCACGAACGAGTTTGGAATAAAAGATATACCTAGGAAACGCCTGTCCAAAAGTTAAATTCTAGAACAGGGGCAAAATCGTAATTTCGGATCAAAACGATGTCCGCCGTTGGACCCGTCTTGCACCGAAATGCGTGCCAATGTCTACGGTCTCTAAAGTCGTCAAACTACATGTCTACATAATTGTTTTGATGAGACGAACCCAACGGTATGTCCAGTTTAGGATTCCGATGAGCCGTGCACAAATTCGTCTGTTAGAGCGGGTCACAGGCCCGCCAATTTGGCGTTCCAATCAACCTTCTCAGAATCTGACCAAACTTGGCATACAGGACCAGAAAAATGATACGGTCCTGCTGGCGCAAGTTTTGCGTCGATCCGACGAACGTGCACGAAGTTATGGTCAAGTTTGCAAAACGTCGATACGGGAGTATCTCGACGGATACGCTCTGATTTCGTCGCACACACGCAACGAAATTGAGTTCCGTCAGTTCCCACACTTCGACAACATCCATACGCGCCTTTCGACGCATATAGTGCACGACCACGTCGCCCGGTTTGTCGGGGCGCACGCCGTATCGAGAATTATTTTCCAAAATCTTAGTTTTCTCACTAAATTTTTCCTAATTTTTAACCATGTATAACTTTCTGTGTAAACTATGAAAAATACTTCTACCAGATGGGTTTTGATCCCCTATATATTGTCTTTCTCTGTTATGAATTTGTTTTCAAAAACTGTCAGTAGGTTGTCCATGATTGGCCTTCCAAGTTAGGCCTTTGGTTTAACATTTTCTGTCCAGTTTGAACAGATTTTCTGGGATATTCGATCCGATTTCTACAACAATTTAATGTACTCGAAATTAATCTAGTTGAAGGGGATGGAAGAGGTATAGGTCGGCTAGAAGTAAGACTTCGTGGATCGAAAATTGGTTCAGCGATGATGGAGATAAGTGGGATTGAATATAGGTACCTGGTCGCGTGGAGGCTATTATTGCGCGTGCTGTCCTGCACATTTTTCGGCGATCGTCGTCGACCATTGGCTGTGCGCGACGACTGAAGGTATGACCACGGTCGCCTGGGTCTGGGAAGGGTTCGGGAACGGCTTGTCGCGCGATCAACAGAGTTTCCGAGGAGAATTTCTTCCCAAGGTTTCGGTTAATATACAATAGTTTAAACGGAGATTTAAACCAATATTTATTTTGGTTTAAATGCAGATTTGATAATCCTAGAGAGAATTGGAAAGGAATTAAGGAGGAGGAGATTTGGATTGAAGATTTAAAAAAAAAATTGGATTTAAAAGATTGGTTAATGAATCTTTTTTTTTTGCTTCAGAACAGCACAGCTCGGGCTGCTGGACGCACTGTTCATTTGAACAGTGCTGACGTCAGCAGCAAAAAAAAATTTTCCCTTTCTTCTGACTGCTTATACTATGCAGTAGCTCGGGTGCTAGCCGAAGGCACAGTGCTGACGTCAGCACGACGTCAGCATCTCCTTATATATATATATATATATATATATATATATATATATATATATATATATATATATATATACACACACACTTATAATATCTAACTAAATTATAAAATAAATCTCTAAAATCTCTAAAAAAAATATTTTTAATATTTAAATACTCATTTGGTAAAATCTTACCTTGTATGACTACAACAAGATTATGAACCCAATTATTAATCCAAACACCAACCCTTAAATACTGCAAATTTTTAAATTGCTAAATAAATAATAATATAATAAAATCCTAAAACATTTCTAATATGGTTTAGTAAAGGTTTTGTACCACAAAAATAAACATATGTACTACCATATAGAATAGCAGTCTCTTGCTATATCTTGATATTCACCACTCATATAAATAAATTCAAAAGGCTATAAAATAATTTAGAGCAAAATACTATAAATCTAAAATAATTTAATAAAAATTTATAAAATTCTTAGGGGGTTTACAAAACTGAATGTGGTCAATGCAACTTTTGCAAGTGTCCCTACAGGACCCATTATAATCAAGATACACAGTCATTACATATGAACTACAGGAATTAAGGTAAATAAAAGTTAAAATTTTACCTTATCCAGGCAATACATATGGGGTTTCACGGGGCATGTCCAGATCAGAACGAAGTCTGGCCATGGTGGTTTCAAACACAGCTGCCTGACTACTCCCAGCTTCGGAACCGCCTGATAAAAAACTGCTACTTCCGGCCCCTGATTCTGCCTAGTTAAGTGGAGGAATCTCCTCTGGATCCCTAACTTCAAAGATTTGTTCAGTAGGGGTCTGAGTCTCTACAACCACAGTATTGGGATTTTCATCATTTCCAACATCTTTAAGAGCCGTAGTTTGATCTTCTTTATCTTCAGGCTCATTAGATTTCGGGCTTTGATGTCCCTCCTCAACAATTGGATTTTCTTCATCCACAACAAGTATATGGCATTTTTTTAGTTGATACCAGTGGGGCATCTTCTTGAACTGGTTCTTCTTCGACAATATTTGTAGAATTTTCTCGGATTGATACATCGCCATAGTCGTAATCCAGGAGGGTGTCTATCATCTCTCGATCTTCTTGAGAATGAGTAGGAGTTTGGGTGGCCGGAAGATTGGAAGCTCCAGCTTGACATTCTATAGGAGGCAAACTTCTCTGCTGGTCTCTGGGATATTTAGAGTAGGGGATGACAATGTTACTCCTGCCACAACCAGGGCAGTTATGGAAACAGTTGTCCGTATAACTCGATATCCTGGAATTGCCTCGATAGTAATTGAGACTAGAATATCAGTTGTTGTTGTAGTCTCTGCAGATGAAAGAGAATAATATCAATGTATATCATTCATATAACAAATTGCCTAAAAAACATAAAAATTACCTTTTTGGGAGGGTAGATCCTCCTTTGAGGGTAATGATATGTCAAATTCCTTTTGGAGGGAGGAAGCGTCAATGGTTTGACGTTCTGCTCGAGTCACCAGTAATTTTCTTCTAGTATTCCATAGCAGAGGGGCTACTGGTTCTTTTTCGACCTTATCTAGGTCATCTAATATTCTGTGCACTTCTTCTTGGGCAACTCCACGCTGTTTTGGAACTGAAGGAGTTATTTCTCCTTCCCCAAGAGAGGTCCCAATATGTATATGCTTCGACTGGGACCGAGTCGTCCTAGTAGAAGGCTGTTCATTAATGATCAAAGTAGTCTTCATCTTTTTCTTTTCCGATGCTTTAGAAGAAGAAGGAAAATCATCAAGATGCGAAGGAGCAGATGAATCTCTAGTCTTCCTTTTCTTAAGCCCCTTGGCAGGAGACTTTTCCATTTGGACTTTTAATGATACGTCTAATGGCTCGTTTACTTCATCTAAGAAGCCTACAAGAGAAGCCTCTAGAGGATCATCGGTAGGGTCTCGATCTTCTGTATCCCTGAACAGTTCTGCAGTACCAACTCCAGCCCTCCATCGCTTATCACTGGCAAAACTGTGAGCCGGATGAAAGTTTTTAGCAAAAGTGTTTGCCGAGGTATAGAAATTTGCGTATGTATATAACATACGTCGACCCTGAGCAAGATTATGTGGCATGGAGAATATAGACTTAGTGCCTCTGGCATTCTAATATCTCTAAGTCCTAGTACCATCAATCAAGAAACCCTTGGCTTGAAGGCAAGTAGTGGCATTTCCCACATGCAGCTGATCATAACCAAATTGCCGGTAAAATCGGCTTGGTAAATATAGTTCTAAAAAACACTCTTCCTCAAATCGATACACTAGATGAGACGGACGGATTGTCTTCAACCATACAAAAATAGTAGGGGACAAACGGAGAGATGCTGCTTCTAAATCTATCAGTTGTGGAGGAAGATTCTCATATCCTGGAGGAGGGGGAACACATTGAAATCTCTACCCAGATCCTCGATTCAAAGCTCGTTTGTATTCTGAAATTGTGTTTATATTCCAACGAGCATTGGAATAACGCCTGATGAAGTTACCCCCAACTTCACCCATATCAGGGTCCATCAAACTGGGATGGTGTAGCAATAACCATCCGAACAAATAAGTATATGGCATTTTAATATGGGGGAAATCCAATCGAACAGCCTTATCATGCAGCATAGTGTCTAAAAAGAATATAGTCCTGCATTCAGGTGACAAGCCATCGTTGAAAGAATGTCCATCTTATGGCCAAATACTAGACGCACAGCAGCAAATAATACGCCTCTGTGAAATCGATCAACTGCACTGGCCCCTGGAATTATAAACCGTCGCAACCATAAAGTAAGAAAACCTGTCAATTGGGCTTCTTTTGACATGGGTCTGCAACCCTGTTTGAGATAACTCTCAATAGTAGCACCAGCTTTGAAGGGGTGCTAATCCACATCTAAGATGTTATCTGTATGCTTGGATTTTTTCATCAATTTTTCTATGTCGCTACGACTGAGCGGTTGGAAGAAACAAGGATCGCAAGCTTGACTCTCGATTATCTTGTCTTCAAAGATATAGCCTAAAAATAAATACGACAACCACTTAGTTGTATAACAAGTCCCTACGGAAGTGCTTTTGTAGTAAAGGGAGCATATCTTATAATGGCATAGAAGCTCCTCGAACATGGCCACCATCTGAGAGTTTTCTGTAGAAAGGATATCCAGTTTCTCGTTAGTGGGTACATACTCTTCATATGGGTTGTTACCCATTGGAAGATATGAGAGATATCTCATGAAGTGCAAAACTAATTTTCCTGTAAGGGGTTATGAAGGTACCAGTTCTGTCATTGTACCTTTCAATCAGAGCAAAGAACATATGAGCATTTGGGCGAAAGCCGTGAACAGTAGTCCAGATGGCCTCATAGAGTTCTAACTCAAGAAGTTTATCCTTGAACTGATCTAGAATCCAGGTCACTAAGCTGCTCCAACGTTTTATGTCTGGGTTGACTAGGCCTGTTAAACGCATGGCCTGATCTGGGTATCTTCCTTCAGCTTTAGCAAATGTGTTTGCAAAGATGGGCACCCTGACGGGAAGAAGCATTGATGAATCTTCTGGAGGTATACAACTCGGCTTCAAGCCCCTGAGATGAGAACTGTACCTGTCTGAAGTACTGTAAAATAGATCCTTACTCTGCGGACCTAACTTATAACATATTCTTCCGACTCTGGCTTGCTAAATCGGAGTCATATCCCAGGCCATCCGTCGAGGTGACTGGAGAATTCATAATGGGACAAGGACAAATGTCTTGCCATCTTAGTCAGATATGTAATTTTGTCCTTATATTGATAAATCATTTCTTCTTTCTTGGTCTTTGGCTGAGATGTTTTCTTCACTGCATCTCCAAATAGGAAAGCCGGTTTCTTATGAGTCACATTATCTACACTTTCCAAAGCTTCACCATTCATCAGACATAACAAAGTGTTGCTTTCTTGAGCAGTGAGAATGGCCCTTCTGGATTCAGGTGCATCATATTGAGGATATGAGACATGAGATAAGTCTTCTTTGTATTCTGATAAAGTGAAAGCTGAAGCATATTTATTAGCATCAAGGTCTTCTCTAAGATCAACTATAAAGGAAAATAAGAACAACAAAAAGTTAATCTTAAATTGATGGAACAGAACACACAAAGAAAAGATCTATGTTGCGCGATATCTATGTTGCACGACATCCGATTGCGCAGTATATAAATTACACGACTTCTGTGTTGTGCAACATCTAGGTTGTGCGACAACTATGTTGCACGACATCTATGTTGCACGACTCCTGTGTTGCACAACATCTATGGTGCGCAACATCTGTGTTGGACGATACCTACATTACGCACAGTATCTATGTTGTATTGTGCAGTATCTGCGTTGTGCGACATCTGTATTGCGCATGATTTCGAATTGCACTATTTTTGACATGTGCATTCGCACAAAGTCAGAAAGTACGAATTTGAAAATCGTATAACATAGTTCATAAAGACGAATAGTATGTAAATAGCAACCAAACTCTAAAAAGAGAATGTGCATGTTTTGAAGTATGCCTACACTCTAAAAAGAGGTAGCACACGTTATGAGACGCATAGGTCGACCAAAACCCTAAAAATAGACGATCTATTAAGTCGAAGTTCACCTTCGATTGCCGGGTTGGCTCTTTCAGTTCTTGATGACGGTGGCACGTATTGAGGTGCTCTAATTGGTGGTGCATAAGATGAAGACCCAGCAATGGCTTTTCCCTTGGCAGCGACAGACTTCTTTGGGGCCATTGACGATCGTCGGAAGAGCTTCGAGATTTTGGAAGAAGGAGATGAAAGAGTTTAAGAGGATTAACTTACGGTAAAAAGTTAAAAGTTCTCTTTAGTCGGCTATTTATAGCTTAAAAACTCTTTTCAAAACCGTTGCGCAACTGGCGCTTAAAATTCGGAGTGTTGTTGAACAGTTCCCTAGCGTAATCCAAACAAAACTAGCATAATTCAAAGTATTTCAAAATTTTAAAGTATTTTCAAGTTTTGAAAACTTTGAAGGGGGTCTTGTAGAGGCTAAAAATTAAGCTGCACCACCTATTAAAGTGTTCGATCATAAGATGGTGCCAAAACATTACATTGCACCAAAACCATCAAGTTTCCTAGCATCAGGTTGCGCCAACATCTGGTTGCACAGGAGTCAGGTTGCGCGAGCGCCACGTGGCACACTTTTTTGAGAATCTGTAACGGCATCATCATTGTCTGACAGCTGACAGTACGGAGATAAAGGAAAATCCATTCGAATCCCTTGCAACACGGCGCTAGAGAAGATTTTGTCAGCATGTAATTAATGTTGATAGCTGGTTCGCATAAGTTATTGTGTGGCGCAAGAATTAATCAGTACAGCACAGAAGACCTAGTCAAAGGTGACAGTTATTGAGTTGTTCCTATGTGCAGCCTGTCTAGTTGGCGCCACATGATTAACTCTTATTTTAAAGTAGGGTGACGTGGCGCACAGGCCACCAACTTCGCAGAGTGTGCCCACTATACTGCCCACGACCACGTGCATCTCAATTAAATGATGCCACGCGTCCACAGCAGTTGGTGCAACCTCTCGCATAGTTTGCTACATTGCGCCCACGCACAACTTGATGAACTCATGCAAGGTGATCAAATAGTGTTCAGAACAGAGTGACATGGCGCACAAGCCACTAACTTCGTAGGATGTGCCCACTACACTGCCCATGACCACGCGTATCTCAATCAAACGATGCCACGCGTCTAAAACAGTTAGTGTAACCGTTTGCGCAAGTGAACAGGAGGCACGCAACCTGAAATGCACGTAACCCAGAATAACTGCTAAACAGTTATTTAAAGAACTCTATAAATAGAGTTTCAAATCAATCTCAAAGCATCAAGAATGATCATAATCTCCTGCTAAATTGTTGTTGCATCCTCCAGAGGCTCATGTCTTGGATGTCATATCGTCCAAGGGATAAAGTGATCGTCTTCTGATCAGATTCCTATAGTTGTACTTTCTTAGAAATCAATTGTACTCTTGTACTCTTTTTTAAGTTTTTAATAAAGACTTTGTTCTTGCAAACAGCGGTCAACTCTTCCGATCTACGTCTGTGAGTGATAATATTACATAAATCGTGTGAGAAGAGTTTCACATTTGTACCCTCTTCAGGCGCATGGCAAAGCCAAGCGTCAAGGTGTGTATATGAGTGATGCGCCCCTAATCTAGTTCCAATGCATGAAATATACATAGATCATTAGTAGGAGAACAGTACGTACTACGAGTGGAGCCCACTTCATGCGTACAGCCCACATGGGCGCATGGGTTTGATACTGCAATATTTGCCTACTGACTTGGTTTAAGCGTATGAAATACACCCAAGTAGGAGGAGGACTTATTATGAGTCGAACCTACTTTATGCCCACAGCCCACATGGGCGCATGGGTTTGACACTACAAGATTTGCTCTATTTGACTTGGTTCCAAGCGCATAAGATGCGCCCAAGTGGGAGGGAAACTTTAAGAGTTGACCCATTCTTGGTACGAAAGCACCTGAGTCAACTCTATATAGCTTACCATCAGCTACGTGTATGACTTTCAGCGTACATTTTTAGTTTTCTGCTGGCATAGCACTTTGAGGGCCCATGGCCTATGCCGCCTTGGATTTCTTTATACTAGCCCGCGAAGGATCATAGTACTCGGAATCCAACTTTCTTTTGCCTTGACAGCGAGTGATTCTGTCAAAGACAGAGAGCTTTTCCTATGTAGCAAATCTCATACGCGAGAGAGTGGATGCGCCTTTGTTCCATCGGTGCATCTTCTTCGATTGGAAAGAAGTTGGTTGGGAGTTACAGTCAGCATTGCGCTTCCTTGGAAGATTCACTACCCCAATACCAACATCTTGCTTTCTGATGATATTGGCAGGAAGGAATGGCTGCGTCGGTGCATCTTCTTCGGTTGTGGTGCTCGGTACATCGTCCTTGGGCACCCAAACTTTGCCAGTCTTCTTTGGCTTTGGCAGCCGCTTCGAAGGACTCGTATTGCCTTCAGAGATGAACTCCTCATAAATATACTGATCGAAGCACACCACCAGTATCTTCTGGGATGAGCCGAGCTTACTGTTGTTAGATTGTGACACAACTTTCTCGTTGGAGGAGAAAGTGGTCTCCAGCAGAGTCGCCAGCTTGTGTGCCATTAAAAAGTATTTAAAGAAAACTTTTATATATAACAAACTAAATAGAGTACAATTTTAGATTTTTGTTGGATTCCTTCGAGTACACTTTTTTGGGAACCATAGCGATGGAGAGTTGATTCTTTACTCCGTTAACGCTCTGACAACATTTTGAGCTCTCTAAATGCCTGTGTTATTCCGGAAGGAAATGCCAAGAGTTAAAGTATTGAAGAAGATTGAATGAAGGAATGATCCTTCTATTTATAGGCAGAAGAATGATCCACTCATGCATGCATATGTGATGCGCGCATCAAAAATTGGCACGTAAGGACGCTACGTGCATGTCTTTTTTTGGGCACAAGGGCGCTGAGCCAATAAGTTTGAACTAAATCTGTTTGAAACTATACTGTTGGGCTACGGAAGAGCTGAGATGTGGCAGTTATTGAGATTCGATTGATGGTGAGATCTTGGGTGGTTGGCACCCATTCATGAGTAGAACTGAGTCAATGGCACCTGGCGCATGTGCATAGCTCAAAGGATCTTATCTTGTTTGAAAGACAATGGGTTTGATGTGCCTGGCGCATTGGCATATAACTTCTGAGGAAATATTAAGTCTGGGCGCATAGCTTTTGAGGCATATGCGACATTTGAGTGCTTGGTTTTAAAGGTGCATACGAGTGTTTAGTCGGCCACGTGGTAGAGCATAATCGACAAAACAAATAATAATAACGCTGATGTAGGCGGCTCTTCGCTTTCTGAAAAAACTGTCAAGTGCTCAATCTTTGAGACGCATGCTGCTGACTTATGACTTGAGCATTAAATATTCGCTAGACGGAGAGCTCTATGTAGGCGCATACACCACTGAGCGCATCAGATGTGAGACGCATGGAACTGAGGGGCGTATCTGCTGCGAGGCTCATTACCTTCGATCAACCTTGTTTGAGCGTTTTGAGGCTAGAATTAATGACTTTGACTTAGCTGAATTTGAGATGGCAGGTTCATTGCCATTAATATTTGGTTCATCATACTGACTTCGGAGAAGTTGTCACTTGGTGCATGGGTTTGGTTGTCTTAGCCTATAAATAGCAGTGTTTATGGTGAAAAGAAGCTCGCTCTAATTTCACACAACTTTGTCTTTTGAGAATGAATCCGACCAATCCTCCTCCTTAGCAAGATGGTGTGTTGTGGGTTGTGGATCTCCTTATTCAATAAAGCTTTTATTTTAATGATGAACACCTTCAGAAGGCTGAGATGCACCGAGTTAGCTATGGACATAACAGTTCTGCTTGAGTATCTTACTGACAGAGTTCTTCTACGAGACGACATCGAGTGCCAAGTTGAATACAAGGTTTGGGTTAGATGTACCCAACACTCATTATGCTGAAAGAGCTACAGGGTTTGGATTGATTGCCAACCCACGCTCTGCTCAATAACTGCTTCATTAGCCGATGCACTTGTGCTAAGACGAAGAAATAATTTGCTTCGTTGACAAGGAAGTGATTCGCTCATAATGAATGAAAAGATGTTCTTATGTCGAGACGTAAAAGTGATGTGCCTATCTGTAGAGTTTAGACTAGGCTGTAGTTGACTTTCGATGTAATGCAAGAAGCCATGTAATAGATTTTTACATTAATAAAAATCCTTTTTATGTGCTTTTACTGTCTTTGTATGATGTGCTGGCATTTCTCTGTGTCCTCGGCACATGCTATCTGTGGTGTATAGGAATCTTGACTTCTTGATGCGCCTGAAATTTTATGCTTCTACATGAAGTATCGCTGAATATTTTAAATTCCTCAGTTCCGTCAAGAAAAGCGAGTATAGGGGCCAAAATGAGCCGTTGTTTCAGCTACTGGAAGGAAGCTTCACAGTCGTTCGACCACTCATACACGATTCTCTTTTGAGTGAGTGAGTCAAAGGTGATGCAATCTTTGTAAAATCTTTCACAAAGCGTCTGTAGTATCCTCTGCCAAACCAAGAAAGCTTCGAATCTCACCAGCTGACATAGGCCGCTTTCAATCAACAACGGCTTCAAATTTCTTCGGGTCGACTGTAATACCTTCAACAAAAATAACGTGCCCGAGGAATGATACGATGCTCAGCCAAAATTCGGACTTGTTCTGCTTTTCATACAACTAATTCTCTCGAAGAGTCTAGAGCACGGTCCGCAGATGTTCGGCATATTGCACCCTGTTCTTCGAGTAGACGAGAATATCGTCGATAAAGACCACTACAAATTTATCAAGGAAGGGTCAAAACACCCGATTCATTAGATTCATGAAGGCAGCAGGGGCATTCATTAGGCCGAACGGCATTACCAGGAACTCATAACGGCCATATCAAGTTCAGAAGGCTGACTTCGACACAATGTCAGGCTTGATCTTGAGTTGACGGTAACCAGAGTGACGATCAATCATTGAAAACACTGAGGCACCGTGTAGCTGATCGAGCAAATAGTCTACGCAAGGCATTGGATACTTGTTTCGAACGGTAGCTTTGTTTAGTTCTCGGTAGTCGATGCACAGACACATTGACCCATCCTTTTTCTTCACGAACAAAATGGGCACTCCCCATGGCGAAATACAAGGCCGAATGAATTCTTTGTCGAGCAATTCTTGCAATTAGGTCTTGAGCTCCTTCAGCTCTGTAGGGGCCATTCTGTATGAAGCCTTAGAAATTGGTCGGGTATCGAGAAATGTATCGATGTTGAACTCGATTTCTCGGTCGAGTGGCATACTGGGTAGCTCATTCGAAAACACGAAAGAGAATTCTGCAACAACGTCGATCTGACCCACGTTTGCACTATCCTGTCGCATGTCTCGAACGGACGCCAAGTAGCCTTCACATCCGGAATGCAACATCCTCCGAGCAAAAATCATCGAGATCAGCATGCAGGTTGATGATGCTTCACCGCACGAGTAGTAAAATTTGGGCACTCCAGGTATACGGAAGGTGACCTTCTTTCCTGCATGGTCGATAGTGGTACTGCAAGCACCAAGCCAATTCATTTCCAGTATGATGTCGTAGTCCTTAATATTTAGAACTATTGTATCAAAATATATATGTTTACCTCCGATACAGATGATTATGTCTCTACAGCCTGTATGTGTAAGTAGTTGCGTGCCCGATGGAATATTAACACTAAAGTTAAGGCCTAAAGGTGTCACGAGAAATTTGTGCTCGACGGGAAAGTCCGTCGATATGAAACTATGTGTAGCACCGGAACCGGAATCAAATAGTACACGAGCAGGCACATTATTAAAAAGTAATATACCTGTCACAACTATGTCTGAGGTGAATGACTTATCCCGAGTCATAGCGTAGATGCGGTCCTTGGCATTGGGGCGACGGTCTTGGCCATTTTGTTGTGTAGGAGGAAGAGATCGAGGTGTCGGGTCTCGATTCTGCTAATTTGGTTGCGGCGAGGCATCCTGATTTCGCTTTCGGGAAAAACAATCTTTAACGATGTACCCCTTCTTTCCGTAAAAGTAACAGTCTATGTTCAAAGTACGATATTCGCTGGCATAGTGTCCAGTATAGTTGTATTTAGTGCAACAAAGTCTTGGGTTCTGCCCATGATAGCTGCCATTGTTTGGACGCTTTGGAGCGTGGTTGTTACCACCCGTATGGCTAGGACATTTTTTATTTGAATGGTGAGAGCTGTAGGACCGTTGAGCACCTCTAGAGGGGGGTGAATAGAGTGTGTGTATGCAGCAAAAAAAATAATCATCAATTTAAAAATTTAACTATGGCAGAAAGTAATAGACAGTAAATAAATTCAGCAAGAGATAGAAAGATCAAACTCAGTGACACAGCGATGTATACTGGCAGGACTAATCCAGTCTCGAGTACTCTTGCTCGATGTTAATCCACTATGGCACAAGCTAAATGAGAGCTTGCAGTCTCTTACAATACCGTGCTTGGTGACAAGCGCACGACCAGCTTCACAACACCGTGCTTGGTAACGAGCGCACGACCAGCTCCACAACAAGAATAGTTGCTGAACTTGGAATGACCTCTTTACAACTCTTGAATACCAAAAACTCTAAATCAACACAGATATTACTAGCTTTTGGCTAAGAGATGTATAGGTATGATTTGAAAGTTGTAGATCATTTTGAAACACTTGAACAGTAGAGAAGAGAAGATGAAGAATGAATGAGTGATTTCAAATGAAAATTTCTCTTCTATTTATAGGTGTTTTCTGAGACCGAACTCGGACAGAGTTCGGGCAGAGTTCTGATGCAAATATTTCGCATAGAGACGTTGCTCGCAGATTTGGAGGCAACTGACATTTGAATTCAAACTGACAGAACTCGGGCAGAGTTCGGACCGAACTCGGGCCGAACTCGGTTGTGAGTTCTGTGAACAGGATTTTCGAAATATTTTATAGAAACAGTTTGTAAGAAAGGATTTTTTGAATATTTTGTAAAAGATGTATAATTGAAAAATGGGTAGGCTTTTTGGAGATGTGAACTGGAATAACCCTAAGCCAGTATTATCAGATTGATTTTACAAAATAAATCCTAGACTCAATAAAATGTAAAAATACAGAATAAAATATAAAATGAGTCAACTTCATATTTGATGATGTCAATGCTTTGTTGATGCAGTACAACGCCCGTTGATATTGATTTCATATCTCCTGAAATGATTAGCAGCAGTTTGTATATTTTGTGTATTGACTTAAGTGCATATTGATTATCAAAATCGGGTGTGACCATGGAATGTGCCAACAATCTCCCCCATTTTGATAATTGACAAAACTTGAGTACCAAAATATATCTCAAAAAAAATAACAAATAAATACCTGAGCAAGGAAATTGTTTGAATGATGCTTGATGCTTGCTTGTATTGCTTTTGTTTTGGTATTAGTACTCATTCTCCCCCTTTGTCAATATAAAAATGAACTTGACTCCGCCGTAATGTGTGAAGACAACAAACAAATCAACAGACAAAGTGAAATGATAAAGTACCAAAACATAACAGAGAAAAAAAACTAGTACTGAAATGAGAGTGCTGAAAATAACATGTTCCACTACTAATCCACAATCAAAATGCTAAAATGTCTAACAATGAAGTTTAGACATAAAAAGAAAAACTACATCATGGCATAAAATCATCAACTAACTCCTATCCACAACCAGCAGCTGAATCCTCGTCACAAAGTAGCGTCATCACCACCAGGGGCCTCTGGAGGAAAGTAGGCTGCAGTGGGATCGAAGTACTGAAAAGAGGCCTCGTCTCCAAATCGAGGTCCAGGGAAGTCTGGATGAGGCAGGATGGTGACTGGACGAACTGGATCATGAGATAAACTGTAGTGGAGATCCGCAAGTCCGTTCCGAAATACCTGGGCCTGATAAATATGACGGAACCCCGAGTCAACATAAGATTGATGACGCTGTGCTGAAAGAGCAACAAAGTCATCGAATCTCTGATAGAATCCCAAATCAAATCCCGGAGCAGGGGCTGGAGCAGGAGCAGCATTAGGAGCTGGAGCATTAGCAGGCTGAGCACCAGCAGGCAGAGGTAGAGAAGGGTATCTGCGGGATCTGGTGAGCTCAATAAGAGTGGCGGAGTAGGCACAGGTTTGAAGGTCAATATCAAACCTGCAGAAGATAGCTGCCAAGTGCATAGGATACACTAGGTTGTGTCCTGCATTTTTGCAGTTCAGCATCCAATCCATCATGGTTTTTGGAATAGAGAAAGGAATTCCAAAATGAATGTGATACATGGCGGAGAGTTCTAAGAAAGTAATCTCATCTGTAGATCCTTTCTTAGGGAGGAGAACAGAGAAAATAAATCTATGGAGTTCATAAAAGTTTTGATTTAGATTTTTAGAAAAGACTCTCCGAGGAACTGGATTGGGATAACAAATAAGTTCCTTGAAAGAAGCAAGGGTGACATCCTCAAGAAATTGGACATGGTTAATGTCCACCAAAGCAGCGCCAACATCAGGAACATGGAAAAATTTACTGATGTCAGTAGTGCTGAACTCTAATTCTTGCCCAGCAACGCAAGAATAAAAGTTACCATTGGGTTTTACTTGCAAGTTGCAGTAAAACATCCTGAAGGCATTATCAAAAATATTTTTGGCTACTTCGAAAAAGTCTCAGTAGCCGAGATGGTCAAAAGTGGAAGCATATTCAGAAAAGATGGTGAAATTTACAAAAGCCCCATAACAGATTTTACGTCCGGAAAAAGAGTCGAACCAATGGTCAGAGAATTCCTTGTAGGGGAATAAGGTTGAGTCGTAATCCTCTGAGCCTAAGGGTCGTGCTGGACTAAATAGACTAGCCGGAGTATAATCCGAAGAGGAGGATCCGCCTTGGGAAGTAGAAGCCCTTTGACGCTTAGGAGCCATTGAAAAAAATAGAAGGAAAAGAAGTAGATTACCTTAAAAGAGGAGGAAGAACAAGAGATTGGATAGCCCACCAGATCACCTAGGATGCTTGCTAAGGAGGAGTAGGAAGAAGTTTCTAGGTGAAAGGAGAAGTAATCTCGAAATTGTGAGTAAAAAAGAGTTGAGGAAGATGGGTATTTAAAGGGGTTAGGACCGGCTGTTCGTTTCTGGAAACATAACAGCGCCGACCGAACTCGGTCCGAATTCGGCCCGAACTCGGTCAGAATTCGGCCCGAACTCGGTCAGAGTTCGGCTCGAGTTCGGCTACTTGTATTCCCGAAACAGTAAATGCAGTTCTGGTGGTTAAAAGTTAATGTTTATGACTTTTAACTTTGTATTTAGTAACGTACAGTATTAATGGGTTAACTGTAGGGGTTCTGTCCTAGCTAACGGAGGTTCACCGGGGAACTCTTAAGTACCGCTTCACTTCGACCGTAGTCATGTTGAC
This sequence comes from Iris pallida, assembly GCA_029216955.1. Classification (NCBI taxonomy): domain Eukaryota; kingdom Viridiplantae; phylum Streptophyta; class Magnoliopsida; order Asparagales; family Iridaceae; genus Iris; species Iris pallida. Next base: position 832,062 of record JANAVB010041618.1, on the reverse strand, counting down.
AGACAATCCCTTTTTAGGCTTGTACCCAAAAAAATGTCCGTTAAATAAATGCCAAAGTTTCAAGTTATAAAATTAAAATTAACTACCATATTACATTATAAATCTGAAAATTCAAGTATACCGAGCTCACGCCTCAATGTGTTAAACCGATCTTCAGCCAAAAGTTTTGTGAATATGTCTGCTAGTTGATGATCTGTGTCAACAAATTCTAAACATATATCCCCGTGTTATTGATGATCACGAAGAAAATGATGTCGTATCTCTATGTGCTTTGTGCGTGAGTGACAAATAGGGTTCTTAGTCAGATTTATAGTGCTCATGTTATCACAATATATAGGAATCTTAGTGTAGTGCAGATTATAGTCTTCCAGGGTTTATTTCATCCACAAAATTTGAGCACAGCAACGACCTGCGGCGATATACTCAGCCTCAGTAGTTGATAATGCTACAGAATTTTGCTTTTTACTAAACCAGGAGACTAAGGCCTTTCCTAGGAAATGACATGTGCCACTGGTACTTTTTCGGTCCATTTTGCATCCCGTAAAATCTGCATCCGAATAACCTATCAGGTCAAAGGATTTGCTTTTAGGATACCATAAGCCAACTGTAGAAGTTCCTTTAAGGTATCGGAAGATACGTTTAACGGCACTTAGATGTGATTCCTTAGGATTTGCCTGATAACGTGCACAAATGCAAACACTGAACATTATATCAGGACGACTAGCAGTTAAATATAATAAACTACCAATCATACCTCGATACTTACGTTGATCGACAGGTTTGCCACTTTCATCAGAATCAAGCTTTGTAGATGTAGCCATAGGAGTCCCGATTGGCTTTACGTTTTCGAAGTCATACTTTTTCAGTATGTTCTTTGTGTACTTAGCTTGGTTGATGAACGTTCCTTTTGAGTGCTGTTTGATCTGTAGTCCTAGGAAGAAGTTTAGCTCTCCCATCATACTCATTTCAAATTCACTCTGTATACACTTAGCAAAATCTTGACAGAGTTTTTCGTTAGTAGAACCAAATATTATGTCATCAACATAAATTTGCACAAGGAGAATATCATCATTCAGATATTTGATAAACAAAGTCATATCAACTCTACCTTTTGAAAAACCATTATCAAGTAAGAAGGCACTTAGGCGTTCATACCAAGCACGAGGTGCTTGTTTGAGTCCATATAGTGCTTTCTTAAGCTTGAAGACGTGATCAAGTTTTTGAAAATCTTCAAAACCAGGGGGTTGTTTCACAAAAACTTCCTCTTTTAGAAAACCGTTTTAAAATGCACTCTTCACTTCCATTTGAGATAATTTAAAATCATTAAAACATGCGAATACAGAAAACATGTGGATGGCTTCTAGTCTAGCAATAGGAGCATAAGTCTCGTCATAATCAATTCCTTCTTCTTGATTATAACCTTGTGCCACTAGACGCGCTTTGTTGCGTAGAACTTGTCCATCTTCACTGAGTTTATTTCGGAACACCCATTTCGTACCAATTATCGATGGACCAATAGGTTTAGGAACGATTTCCCAAACTTGGTTTCTCTCAAATTGATTTAGTTCCTCTTGCATGGCATGAATCCAAAACTCATCAGAAAAAGCATCATCTAAATTCTTAGGTTCTATTTGAGAAATGAATGCTACATTTGCTGCTATATCAGAATTTTTAAGAGAGAAGCGTGTACTTACACCTTTAGATACATCACCTATAATGATTGTCTCTGGATGATCTGGCAAGAATTTTAATGAATCAAACTTTTAGGTCAGATCTTCCACAGAATTCTTCTCAGTCTTTGCATGTGTCTCTTCATCATCACTGTCGCTAGATCTGTGACTATTCAGCTCATCAAAGGTAACATTAATAGATTCTTTAACAATCATAGATCTTTTATTAAAAATTTTATATCCTTTACTCTTAGCAGCATATCCGAGAAATATCCCTTCATCTGCTTTCGAGTCGAACTTACCCAAGTTATCCTTGGTGTTCAGGATAAAACAGCGACATCCAAAAACTTTGAAATAAGAAATGTTTGAAATTCTTCCAAACCAAAGCTTATATGGTGTTTTCTTCGAGATTGGTCGAATTAACACCCTATTCAAAACATGATAGGCTGTACTAACAGCTTCTACCCAAAAATACTTAGGAAGATTATGCTGATTCAGTATGACTCTAGCCATTTTGCTTAGAGTACGATTCTTCCGCTCCATAACACCATTCTATTGGGGAGTTCTAGGACAACAAAATTCATGGTAATATCCACTATCATCACAAAACTTTTTGAAATCAGAATTTACGAATTCGCCACAATGATCACTTCGGATACGAGTAATCATGAAGCCCTTTTCATTTTGTACCTTTTTGTAAAATATTTGAAATTCAAAAATAGCATCACTTTTGTTTGATAAAAAGTAAACCCAAGTAAATCAAGAGAAATCATCAACAATAACAAAAGCGTAGAGCTTATCGCCAAGACTAGCGACTCTACTAGGTCCAAATAAATCCATATGAATTAACTGTACAGGTCTGGAAGTACTTACAGCGTTGATGGATTTAAAAGTGGATCTATGTGCTTTGTTCTTTTTACAGTCAATACATACCATATCTCTCTTGAATGGAATTTCAGGGAGTCCTTTTACCAACTTTTTAGTACTGAGTCGTGAGATAGTATCCATATTTGTATGTCCTAGTCTCATGTGCCATAGCCAGCTTTTATCTAGATTAGCTACTAGGCATCTACCTGTATTATTAGTATTCTCCAAAAAGAAAACATAAATATTGTCTTCTCTAATCCCTTTATATACGGGATCACCAGATGACATATCATATATGGTGCATTTGTCTTTCACAAAATTGATACCATAACCGTTATCAGCTAAATGACTTATGCTCAGTAGGTTATGTTTCAATCCTGTTACTAGACAAACATCTTTTATTACTGGATAAGGAGAAATACCTACAGTACCATTACCAATAATATTACCTCTCAAGTTATTTCCGAAGGAGACATATCCTTCTTTCTTTATCGATAGCGTAGCAAACAAAGATGCATCACCGGTCACGTGTCGCGAATATCTGCTATCGAGGATCCATTTGTTTCTAGCATGAGAGGGTTGAGGGTCCACCTACAAGACAAGTAGATGAATCCTTTGGTACCCATTTACTGAAGGGTCCATTTTGATTAGTTTTAGGCCTCCAGAATAAAGTGTGATTGTCAACAAGCTTCCTTGCCAAACAATACTGTGATATGTGTCCATGCGTGCCACAATAAGTGCAAGTAAGTTTAGAACCAGATGTGGTCAAAACTGTGTTTACATGCTTGTTTAGTTTTTTGGAGAACCTATAAGTGAAAGCATAGTGATAGTCGTATTTCTTCTGTGCTTTCTTATTTTTAGTCCTCTTAGGTGTATGCTTAGCATTAGGACTAAACTTAGGCTGTGTTACAGGTATTGCCTGTTTGCCGAACTTGATTTCTAACTTTTTAGAAATTGCAATAGACTCTTCATATCTAGCAGTCATATCTGAGAGTCTTTGTTCTGTTACTAGGTGCTTCTTCTTCTCTATGTCATATAGTTCTTGCATTTTGATATAGTCTCTTTCTTTTTTTTCAATTTTGAGGATAGCCTCATGATAGTCTACCTTGAGCTTGGCTATCTCTTCCGTGTTATCGGTAGTAGACGTCTCTTTAATATCTTCAATAAGATTGGACAGTCTAGCTAACTCGGTTGTGTATGCCTTAATCTTTTTTCGAGATTGCTTATACTTGTCGAGCACAGTTTTGTGATCTTCAAGTAATTCGCTAAAGGCATTTTCTAATTCATCGAAAGTAAAATCATCATATAGAGGGTTTGAAGATACCTTATCAAATGCCATAAGACAGACATTTGCATTTCCGCAGGGTCTGTCCTCTTTTTCTGTATTACTGGCATCACTTTCATACCAGATACTCGTATTGGCATACTTTCGACCGGATGTTGCTTTTCTGCTTGATCTTGATCTGTCGTATGGACTGCTTTTCTTTGAATTTGGACAGTCCTTCATGTGCCCCATCTTCTTGCATCCAAAGCAAATGGTTTCATCTTTATTGCTTTCTTGGACATCTCTTTTCCTTCTGCTTGATTTCTTAAACTTTAGGAATTTTCGGAAGTTCTTCACAAGTAGGGCTTGTTCATCACCACTTGATGATTCTTCATCAGAGTCATTGTATGTTGATTTTATTGCTTGAGCTTTGAAAGCAATAGATTTTTCTTTTGGGGTTGCTTTTTCAAACTCTTGCAAATCAAGTTCATGGGTCATCAGCTTCCCCATCAGTGTTTCCAAGGACATAGTGGTGAGATCGTTTCCTTCAATAATTGTTGTGGCTTTTGGATTCCAGTTCTTGGTTAGAGCCCGCAGCACTTTTTTGATCTTCTCATGATTGCTATAATTCTTGCCAAGAGATTGCAGAGGATTAGTTATATCAAGAAAACGAGTAAACATCTGTGTAATTGACTCATCGGGTTTCATCTTGAAAGATTCATATTCCTGAGTCAGTCTACTAATTTTGGATTCCTTCACTTGGGAAGTACCTTCATGAGTTACCTCAAGAAGTTTCCAAATTTTATGAGACGTCTTACAGGTTGAAACTCAGTTGAACTCCATTTTGTCAATTGCACAGAATAGTGCATTAATGGCACGGGCATCTAGACTAGCCTTAGCTTTCTCAGCGTCAGTGTATTTGTCATGAGGCTTGTCTATAAGCTGGCCTTCAACCACTGTGGGTGTTGGTTTCTTATAACCATCAATGACTATAGACCAAAGATCAAAGTCAAGAGATTTTAAGAAGAAAGTCATCCGTGTTTTCCAATAGGTATAATTAGTACCATCAAAAAGTGGGGGGCTATTGTGGATTGCCCTTCACCGTTGAATATTGATTTCACGGCTGCCATATATATACTCTCTGAGGTTTGTTATATAAGAATATAACCTACTTTGATACCAATTGTAGGACCGTTGAGCACCTCTAGAGGGGGTGAATAGAGTGTGTGTGTGCAGCGAAAAAAATAATCACCAATTTAAAAATTTAACTATGGCAGAAAGTAATAGACAGTAAATAAATTCAGCAAGAGATAGAAAGATCAAACTCAGTGACACAGCGATGTATACTGGTATCCCTCTGAGAGGACTAATCCAGTCTTGAGTACTCTTGCTCGATGTTAATCCACTATGGCACAAGCTAAATGAGAGCTTGCAGTCTCTTACAACACCATGCTTGGTGACAAGCGCACGACCAGCTTTACAACACCGTGCTTGGTGACGAGCGCACTACCAGCTCCACAACAAGAATAGTTGCTGAACTTGGAATAACCTCTTTACAACTCTTGAATACCAAAAACTCTAAATCAACACAGATATTACTGGCTTTTGGCTAAGAGATGTATAGGTATGATTTGAAAGTTGTAGATCGTTTTGAAAACACTTGAACAGTAGAGAAGAGAAGATGAAGAATGAATGAGTGATTTGAAATAAAAATTTCTCTTCTATTTATAGGTGTTTTCTGAGACCGAACTCGGACAGAGTTCGGACAGAGTTCTGATGCAAATATTTTGCATAGAGACGTTGCTCGCTGATTTGGAGGAACTGACATTTGAATTCAAATTGACAGAACTCGGACAGAGTTCGGACCGAACTCGGGCCGAACTCGGTTGTGAGTTCTGTCAATAGGATTTTCGAAATATTTTATCAAAACAGTTTATAAGAAAGGATTTTTGGAATATTTTATAAAAGATGTATAATTGAAAAATGGGTAGGCTTTTTGGAGATGTGAACTGGAATAACCCTAAGCCAGTATTATCAGATTGATTTTACAAAATAAATCCTAGACTCAATAAAATGTAAAAATACAGAATAAAATATAAAATGAGTCAACTTCATATTTGATGATGTCTATGCTTTGTTGATGTAGTACAACGCCCGTTGATATTGATTTCATATCTCCTGAAATGATTAGCAGCAGTTTGTATATTTTGCGTATTGACTTAAGTGCATATTGATTATCAAAATCGGGTGTGACCATGGAATGTGCCAGTAAGAGCATGATTCAAAAGATCGCCCGCGGTCTTGTATTTCGGCTCTGCTACATGAACAGCGATAGAGGGCCGCAGACCCACTTCAAATCATTTCACGTGACACTCCTCTATATATAGAAATATACCAGTAAATTTGGACAATTTGTTAAATTTTGTCGTATTCAGGCTGCACCGTTTCGTTCCCTTTCCTCAACTTCATGAATTCATTCTCCTTCTCTTAACGAACGGCTGAAGAAAGGTACTCAACTTTAAAATCTTTGCAGAATGTAGCCCAAGGGATTGGCGCTAAGTTGTTATCGTGTCGGATCTCTCGTTTGTGCACGACCACCAGTCGTGTGGTTTCAAACGTAGTTAAAGTTGTGTACAAGCGGCCTGCTTGGATTCTTCAATATCGAGGAGCTCGAAGTATTTTTCCAGCTCTTCCAACCAGTCTATCACCATAGAAGGGCCTTCAGTGTCATTGAAGGAAGTGTGGCATGCTTTCTTTAACTCTGACACTTCAAACTTGTATCTTTTCGGTGTTGCAGGTTGACGCACGGGCTCCTCTGGGTCGACTTCGATGGGTCGAACCATAGTCTCGATGACAATAGATGCGGTTGTAGAGTTGCCATTGTCCACAATCATCTAGACAATCTGTTGCAGAGTATCAAGTTGCTTTTATTGCATCTTAGATTACGCGTCAAAGCGAGCTTCAAATTGGGTCTGTCGTGCCTCTGTTTGTCGATGCCAATTTTTGGATTATTTCTGCTACACCTCCATCATGCGTAGCATCCTCTCGATGGCATCGTTAGAAAGTCTGACCCACGATCTGCTTGAGCCACTCAAAGCACTTTGTTCGTTCTCGGTCGCGGGTTCCGAAACTTCTGCTATACGACGAAACCCAAATTAGTCTCAAAATATTACGGACTCACTGTATGGAACAACTTATCTCATCAATATGGGATCAAGGGTTTGAGACTCTAGACGAGAAGCCAAAGGATGTAAAGTCGTACTCTTACACCATTATGTCATGACCCAATTCCGTAGAATCGATAGTCGTCCCCCGGACGTGATGTCGTGCGAACCTAAATCACGATCGCACAAGACATAGTCATAAGGTTATCCAAAATACAATATCCAATAGAGTATACAGAGAAATTGAAGCAACACATTTGAGATAGAAGAAATTTTCTTTTCATTAATAATAGACATTATTTACAAAACTCTATTATAATCCTTGTCGTGCAAGCTTACGACATGATTCGATTACAAAATGAACGTTGATGAGAGAATCATGACATATGTTACATCCCCATTTACAAGAAAAACATTCAAAAGACCTTCTATCATGGAGAGTCGAGATATCTTTTTTCTAGACTGAATGTGGAGTCTTCAAAAGAATCAAAACAAGCCTTCGATCCACAGACGAGGCTTCAAAAGAACTTGCGTCACCTTGAGTTTAGTTGGCACGCCCTTCTTGGTTCAGGATACCTGTGGAGAGCGAGGATCAGTACGTTACACTTATATCGGTGCATGGCAAGTTAAGTTTGGCGCTCTCATTTGGTTCAAGAAATTATGTGAAGCGTGTTATATATTTTGAATGATCTTTCTGATAGAACTGGGAATTCCCAGGACCCTTAGTTTGGTGTGCGTATTGATCGATAAAAAGTTAAACAGATTTAATACGTGTTCTAACCCTTCATAGGCGAAAACTAGGGTTCAGAATTATACCTGCGACGGAAAGAATACAAGTAATTCCTGGCAATCTCGAGCGTACGAACCCAAGATCTTCTGCACGTATTCCTTCCTTGAGTTGGACGTCGTATGGGCGACGATCTCCCAACCTTTTCTTCTCCTTAGCAGCCCTCTCTTTCTCTCCTTACGTGAATCACGAATTTAGAGAAAATCATATGTCTGATTAGTAATCTGGCGGTCAGAGAATAGAGGATATATATAGGATACGGCAGGGACCATGAGGAGAAATTAGGGTTATGCCTTCTAACGGATCTTGATATCCCGTGTTCAGCCTGAACACACAATCCAGGCCCATTAACAATAGCTCGGTCCACTAATGAGCTATTGTTGCACTACCTCCCTAATCCCAAATTATGTTTGTGGGCTCCTTTTATTATATGCTCGTTTGGCTCCCCATGTTAAGATATCGTATGTCTGTCGATCAAATTAAGTTACTGACAACTATATTGATTCGACATCTTTTATCCTTAAGTAGTACCGCTCAACTTTATTTGTCATGTCGGATATAATCCACCTACAGGGTTTACATGACAATCATTATGAGCTCCTTAAGGGGACATCATCAACCCGATGTATCGGGACATGGATTCCATTTATAATCAACAGCCTATCATACATACAATGTCATTACCCAATTCATAGTGTTTATTGATCCATAATGAATCTCACTCTTTCATGAGTCAAAGTAATGCACACTGCATATACATGTCTGTTATTATATCCAGATTAAGAGCACAAGCATCCATAATAACTGAGGTGTTTGTTCTCCTATGTAGTCAGTATAAAGAGAACAACCTCAAGTGGTCATGTTCAACACACACAAATTGTACTAGTGTAAATGTATAGTCAAGATAGACTAATACCAGATTATACTACAACATTTCCAATAAATTGTCCAAGTCCATCTAGGTTGTGAACTATTTATATACTCCATAGGAAACTGATAATATGATCTTCTATGTGACACCACACACCATATTATCTACAATATAGAATATCAGACATTTGCATAACACTTGCAACAAATACAATATGCAAACATTTGCCCATATGATTCTCATTCAAAATTTAAGGAAATAAGGTTACTACAAAAGTGATGCTTTTAGTATATAAACCTAACACTTTCTAGACATCCTAGTAATTTTCATACAAGCATTTGATAGGCATAAAGACATAAGTTACGTTAGAATTACCCATGGCATAGTGTGTCGTGCAATGTGAGGCTTACCATATTCTTTCCTGTCAATTGTTATCATTTGCTAGCATAGTGTGTGCGATTTTTATATGTGGTGGTCACTAGCATCACAAGACATCTTGGACTATAGCTGGGTTTAGACGGCACTCCTTTCAGTGCGAGTAGCGAGCTCCGCTAAAAGTTTACCAAATAACCATGGTTTTGTTTTATCTAGCACAGCTATCTTTTGCTTCCTCCTAGCTCGAATCGATCTCGTGTCTCGGGGTATTATTTGAGGAAGTTGTTCCTTGTGCACAAGTTGTCCATGATCGTGCTAGGTTAGACTAGTTATTAATCAAGCGTGATCTTTAGTTCGTGAGCAACATAAGCATTTTTATCGTTCTTTTTGTTGTATTATGGCGACAGTTATTCAATGATTCAATCTTTACTTATCTCAGTTCTATAACAGGCATAACATATTAAGCATGTAGTAATTTATGATATGGCAATTATAGCGGATGTCGTGAGAAATTGTGCAACAGTTCATTAAAATCTAAGCATTCGTGTCCGTTGGATAACCAACTAGCAATCTATCGATTGATTGGGATTCAAGATGTTCAGGAAGGAGAAGGGTCAGTCACTCGCTATGATTGTTTGATTGAGGTGAGAGACCCGTTGGCTACGCTAGATGGTACCTACACGATCACCTGAAATCGCATAAGCAACTGTAGAACACTGTTTCATTCAACGAGTTCGATACGAATGCAAAGTTCAAAAATGTCAGCCCTGAAAACCATCAAAAACATTCACGAAAATATATTCAGAAAACCAAAGCCAAAGAAACAAGTGAGGCATAAAAAACAGATCAACGGGAAGTCCCTCCCGACTCAGCCTCAGAGTCTATCCTCGAGGCACAACCCGCTGAATATGGGACTTGATTCCGAAGAAGCCATTCCGTAACGAGGAATGGATCTTAATTCAATCATTCTGTTCAATCGATCCCGATCAATCGGTTTCGACCAAATCGACAGCAACAATGTTCCTTTATCGTGCACCCCGTAGACAACAAATAGAGCATGATGTAGGGACGGGGCACTACAATACGTCCTCGTCGTTGATGGAGAGGAAGCTCGTCATTGATAGAGAGTAAGAATATACTGAGTTGTTTGAGAGAAAGAGTGTGTCGGAAGCATAAATGGAAGGGGTGAATGGGGCCCGCGAATAGGGGAAAAAGTTGTCATGAAAACAAGTTTCCTTTCCTTTTTGACAACTGCTGTTCTAGGAGCAAGTTTTCAAAAAAAATGGAAAACCAATCTGTGAACTTTAGCTGCCAAACACAGTTTTGATAGGTTTTTACACTTAAACTCAAAAAAGTGAGTTTAAAAGTGTATCCAAATGCACCCTAAGTTTCTTTTGGTTTCTAGAAATCATAAGAAACTAAAGAAAAGTGAGTTTCCAAATAAAAACATTATTGTTGCTAGAAAGTAAAAACTATAAACTTGTCACTAATGATGACATGTAATAATAATAAAAAATTATATAAAGGATTAAAGATTGGTGTTTAATTTTGAAACAGTAAGAAATAATAAATAACTAGGTCATAACTGTTTTTTGTTAGTTTCCATGGCTCTCTATCCAATTGGATGGAAACTAGTTTCCACTTTAGTGGTGGCAAGTTTTATAACACACTTTTTATTGTCAAACATGCAAGTAAATAAAAACTAGCACTAGTTTCCACTGCTTTCCTACTTTTTCTTTAACTTTCCATTTGCTAAACAGGCCATTAAGTTCAAATCTCTTACCATGTTTCTATCAAGGTGACATTAAGTTCAAATCTCGTACCATGATTCTATCAAGGAACTAAGTCGGTCTAGTTTCATCGACCAAAGGAACAAAACATTATATTTGGCAAATTATATACCACATAAAACTAACTCATGAAGAAAGTGTGCCTTCAAAGCTCATTCACCTGGATAAGTAAATAGCTCTTGAGGTAGATCTTCCTACCCTGAAACCAAAATGGCTTTAGAAGACAGTTTCTTTGCATCTATGTCTTTTGCAAAAAAATTCTCATAAGCTTAACCTCATGATATCTCGAAATAAAAGTTTGTATGTCTTCTTAATACTTATGTTATGCATATTTCTAGCTACTTTCGTTGAGTCGAGTATAACTGAAACCTTGATAATCACTATGATTACTGAATTCTCAATCAAAATGTTAAGCCCACAAACTGAGTCACTCATTGTTATGGACATTCCATCCTTTTATACCTTTATGTCTATTTGCTATATTTTATCTACCGAGACTCCTGCTAATGATTTGGGAAGTTCATAATGTACGCACCTCGCCCTAATATATAGAGGGTTGCAACCATGTCATAGTGTTGCCTCAACACACGGAAGGATCCTACAATCATCAGATATAATTTTGTGCGACTTGACCAAAGCTCCTTTGTCAGAGCAAGCGCTAAGCCTTACTGTCGACATCATCGACTAGTGGTTCGATGCAAACATAAAGTAAGCATGGGCTTTAAAGCATCAGTCTCATGTTTCTTCTTCCTAGTCCAAACTACCACAAATGCCAATATTTCCTTTACCACAACAATAACCACACTTTTCCCACAATACTAACACCATTTTCGTGTCATTAACATCGTCAAGATCGCTATAACACAAACAACTACCGAAAGCGAGCGAGCTGTTGGATTGTATCTCATTTCCGGTTGAGCACTCAAAAAGGGGGGTGAAAATAGAGTTGATAATTTTGTCACACATCGGATAGAAAGTAGGATCATGAGGTGTAGATAATTGGAATTTGTTCAGGTGTTATATAAAAATTCTCTTTTAAGGCATATGGGCCCAGTTTAATATCGCACATCATGGACCAGAGTCATACCGTCCGCGTTCCAATACTAGCCTAATTGTGGAAACTAGAATAAAACAACAAATATTCATTGTTGAAAGAGTAGATCTAGTTGTAGTAGTTATATTTATCAAGAAGCTAGGCTTAGGGTTTTGGGGATGGTGGAGATGCTAAAAGCCCTAACCCTAAAACCCTAGTTTGGGTTTGTAATAAACCTGCCAAACTCGTCATAGGCACTTCTTGGCGTCGGGGTGGTAAGCTTTATCTGCTTCCAGAGGAGGCCAGGAGAGTCGTTCCTCCTCACGATTGCCATTGCTCGGCTCCAGAGAAAGCACCAAACCTACTGCTCATCTTCTCTGTTCCTCTGCGTTACTTCTGCTTATGTTTTATTTTTCTTTTTTTCTTTTTGAGGTATCTTTTCTCCAAGATGGCATGTGGCTATATAAGCTACCCAACCGTCCGAGGGGATTCGAACCCAAGATTTCTGCTTGTGCGGCCCCCCGCACTACCACTAGGCTAGTGCCTTAGGGAATACTTCTGCTTATGTTAATAAGCTAGTTTATTGTGGCTCGTGAAAGCAAGGAAGAGTTTGCTTCCGAAATCTTCTTTTGTTTTTGAAAAAACAACGGCAATACCAAACCAGACCTTCTAAATAAGCATAAACAGAACTTTAGGGCTGGTAGGGCAAGGTCCTTAAAAGTAGGATCCATCCTCAAAAGGGACGGGCTAGTTGAAATAACATGTCTGACACTAGGGCGAGCATTATTCGTTTTTTGACCGAAAATCGAACCGAACCAAATAAGAGTTTCGGTTCGGTTTGAAAAAAAATCGTTTCGATTTTGAAATAATAAAAATTTTATTTTGTTTTGATTTTGGATTTTGATTTCGGTCCAAAACCGAATAATATTATAAACTTATATAAATATCCACAATTTTTTCATATTTTATAATTAAAGATGTGTATACTTTGAAACAATAATTCTATGTATGTGTTTTGAAGTCCAAACTTTGATAATTTAATAATTAGTCCAACTTTCGACACAGTTTTGAAATATAACAAATATATGTACAAAAATTATAATTTTTAATATAACTTAACCATAATTCTAACTTTGGACTGAATCCATTAAACAATACAAATAGCTCAACCGAACAAACAAGGGCAGAGCCACATACAAAGGACTGGGTCCACTGCCTGTCACGCCCCGTTTCCAAATAGTGGAAACTAGGTGCATTGATACATCTCCAGGCTACGCACAAACACAAATTCAAATATTAAGATTGTGATTATCGCCTGTGAAATCTAGGATAGGGTACAAGATATATATTACATTCTAGATCTTCCATACATAACTTTACATCATTTTATACAACTTGACTACAAGTTCCATCAAACATTCAATTTACATATTTTGAAAACAAAACCAACTTGTCGACATTTCGACCAAGCTACCCGATTTTCATTCATCTCCTTCTTCATCGAACAGAGGCATTGTTTTTTCCGGGTTCTCGTCTTCCGTGAACAACTACTAGGTCGTTTAGAAACGACAAGTAAGACCTCGGTCAAAGGCGGTAATAAGTAAAAATATAATTTAGATGAACTTAAGAAGTATAAGAAATGTAACTTAATACCTTTATTGTAAGACATCTAGAAATGTTATATAATCCTAATCCAACAAGTCATCACACAAGACCTAACTACAATATAATCATAAATATTATTCCTCATGGTTATGCAAATTTTAGAGAACACACTGGATCACGATCACCCTCTATTTTCCCGACAATAATCACATTTACCCGGGACCAGATGGTGTCTGGATTGGGTACGGTTCCTTAGATCCGACCTTCCATATCTTGTGGAAAACTTGTATTCATTAACTTTTTAAATTCCGGTTTTATTCTCAGAATTTACTGGACTGTTCTCTGTTGGTGAGCTAGGCCTCACCCCTGACATCGAAAGGCCTTACAGATGCGGGACTACTGATCAGCTTTTACTGGTGTTATATATTGTAGGGATTTTGATAGATATGATCCATTTGTTCTCTTCCACCCCATGATACAACTACAAACACAGACAATAGTCGATTGACTCCTAGGTCTAATTATATTAGGTTCTAACTCAATTACCGTATCGTATGTCAAAGACAATACGTCATACGGTAATCGCTTGTTGGCAGAAGATTATCCAACTTATTACCATCTCGTGTGTCAGAACAACACGCCTTATGGTAAAAATCGTTAGCAAGGAATCGTTCTTCAACTTATTTTACCATCTCGTGTCAAAGACAACACGCCATATGGTAGTATCTAATTGACTAGAAAACTGGATATAAACTTAGATTATTCAATTAGGTTTTCCTAATCCTGGGACTTTCTAAATTTGGCTATCTTTAGAAATTACTAAAAATTTTAGCAGAGCCTCCTTTGTATTTGTTAATCCGGAAAGTTTTACAATAGACAATATACATATATATCAAAATCGGGTACGTCGACCCCTTCGGTGGAGCAACTCTCAACACCGGAACCACTCAATATTATATATAAAGTGCACTTAAATTTAGGCTTTCTTACCTTAGCAAGCAATTAAACGAGTAAGCAATTTTCTTGGGGTTTTTGCTAAACACTGTTCAAGTTTCAAAACAAAACTTATTAGTAGCATAACGTTATCAAAATCTTACTTTCAATATAATATGCAAAATAAATTTGTAAACCTTGCAACCTTGGCTTGATATTATTCTCATACATAGTAAATCCAAATGTCCAATTCAACTCATATTTACTAAGTACCATAATTTAACTTCTTGAAAATACAAGAGGAGGTTTAATATTGAGAACTTATAGAAATAGGGTTATGCTAACATATAGGTGCTATAAATACCTATTTTAACTAGTTAATCATGCTAAAGCATGATAATTTAATATAATTCAAATATGGACAGATTTAAAGTAGCATGTTAATTTGCCAATTTTTCATTCCGATTTAACGAAACTAATACAAGTATACACAAATCATGCAAAGAAATATAAAATCCATATATGTTGATTTTCTTTAAAGTGTATAGGTTGAATTTCTAGGTTGTGCCAAGACTTATAGGTGTCCATGATATTATAAACACATAATTTTGTATCAACACATTGTGTCAAAGTGTATATATATGTGTAAATATGTATGTATAAATATATACATATATATATAGATCTCATGCATATATAATTATTCCAAGGATTATATCCATACATTCTTCTTTATATATATATATATATATATATATATATATATATATATATATATATATATATATATATATATATATAATTTTATTTTTTGAGAAGGAGGAATATTATTGATGTATCAGGCGCAAAATGCCAAAGCCTATACAAGAAGAGCGCATAGCGCTGGCAAGAGAAAAGAAACAGCTAGACAAGCCGACAAAACAGAAACAAGATGACAGAGACTAATCTAGGGTCTCCCATAACTTGGGCGTGGAGTGCGAGCAGCGCCTCCGGATCTTTAGAATCTGTCTGATGATTTCCCTGTACAAAAAAAAAAAAAAAAAAAAATATATATATATATATATATATATATATATATATATATATATAATCACAACAAATTTTAGATGTAAAGTGTCCATAAATAGGTTACTACCAAAATTCAAAATTTAGGCTCATATGCACATTTTATTTTCATAAGATTGGATTTTGTCAATAATTTCATAAATTCCAGAATTGAAATTTAAACCATATTAATTCAAGAAAATTAGGAGAACCAAATTAAAACAAATTTCAAAAGGAAAGAGGGAAGAGGACATGTCTTGGTTTTCTTGTATTGAACCTAGATGTTCTTCCAACCTTTCCTATCATAACCCAAATTAAAGATTTAAATTATATATATATATCCCTATTTAATTAAACCTAATTTTTTGCCTAGGTTTTGAAATTGAAAGAGAGGAAAAAAAATGAAGTTTTTACCTAGGTTTTAAGGAAGTGGAAGAGGAGAAGGAGATGTTGCTCGAGAAGGGGTGGTGGCCGGCGGCGTGGTCGACGGCAGCGAGTGGCCGATGGTGGTCAGCGTCGGTGGTGGCCGGCGGCAAGAACGGTAGCAGCAGTCACAGCAACAATGGCAGCAGCAGTAGTAATCTCAGCAGCAGTAGTAGCAATGGGAGTAGGGAGGAGGGAGAGAGAGGTTTGTATGTATGTCTGTGTGTAGAGGAAGGGGAAAAAGAAATAATGAAGGGGGAAGTGATGATGTGTCTCATGGAGGGGGTTTTCTCCATGCTTGAAGACATGTGGCATGAACTAATGCCACATGTCATAGGTGAATGACACCTATGCTGATGATGTGCCACCTAGCTTCTTTGGTTGCCACCTAGCCCAATGTCATGACACATAACCCAATTTATGTAGAGAAGCCCTTGTTTAATTTACACAATTTTGTTAGGGACCAATGTGAAAAATTTTATGTAGAGAAAATTATTACTATCATTATTAAGAAAATATAAGACATAACACTCTACCCTCCTTAGAGGAATTCCGTTCTCAGAATTTGAAATAACTAATATAATATATGATTACTAACCAGGCCCTGAGAATAGATACGGATACTGGCTCCTCATATCTTCCTCTTTCTTCCAAGTTGAATCTCTTGGGGAATCCTTGCTCCATGCAACTCGTACTAATAGAATGACCCAATTTTGAAGAATCTTGTCCCTTCGGTCCAGGATCCCGGCAAGTCTTTGCTCTACTCGTAGAGTTGGTCCGACGGTGATCTCTGAGTGATCTAATATGTGACTTGGATCCGATATATATCTTCAAAGTTGTGAAACATGGAAAACATTATGCATTCCCTCTAGTGTTGGTGGTAGAGCCAGTTTGTAGGATATATTCCCAATCTTTTCTAGCACAATGAATGGTCCAACATATCTTGGACTTAATTTTCCTCGAGTCCCAAATCTGATTGTTCCCCTGGTTGGCAAAATCTTTAGAAATACATGATCACCGGGTTGGAATTCTAGTATCCTTTGGTGTTTGTCAGCCCACATTTTCTGTCTATTTTGAGCTTCCAGTAAATGGCTTCTAATTGCTTTAACCCTGTCTACTGTTTGTGCTACCAGTTCTGGACCTAGTAATTGTCCTTCTCCTATATTCGTCCAACATACTGGTGATCTACATTTCCATCCATACAAGGCTTCAAAAGGGGTCATTTTGATACTATTATGATAACTATTGTTATAAGAGAATTCTACCAAATGTAGATGATCGTCCCATGATCCTTCAAATATGATGTAAACCTTGTATGATTGTCCCAAATATATTTTAGGAACACATTATATGTGTTCCAAAATCTACTTTAGGAACGCCTTCTAAACGTTCCAAACTAACATTTGAAACGTTTTATAACTGTTCCTAATATTGCAACGCCACTTTTAGGAACGGTATTTATATGTTCCTAAAAATATTAGGTACATTAAAAGCCTGTTCCTAAATGCCTTTTTTGGTGTAGTGAAATCTAATGTGCAGGCCCTTAGCATGTCTTCTAAAGTGTGAATTGTCCTTTCAAACTGACCATCCGTTTGAGGGTAATAGGCGAAACTAAATTTCAACTGGGTACCTAGATTCTCTTGTGGACTTTTCCAGAAATATGATGTAAACATTGTGTCTCGATCTGAAATTATGCTTACGGGCACACCATGTTGGCTAACGATCTATTTCATATACATATCCACCAGTGCTTCTATCGTTTGTCCAACTCGAAAGGGTAGAAATCGAGCTGACTTGGTAAGTCTATCTATAATGACCCAGATAGTGTTATTACCCCTTTGTGTCTTAGGCAGTCCTATCACAAAATCCATTGTGAGGTGTTCTCATTTCCATTCAAGTATGGATAGGGGTTGAAGAAGTCCTGCCGTCCTTTAATGTTCTGCCTTGACTTGTTGACAGACGAGACATCTGGACACAAATCTAGCAATTTTGTGCTTCATTCCATGCCACCAAAAGTTTTGTTTCAGATCCCGATACATTTTAGTACTACCCGAATGGATAGAATATTGAGAATTGTGTGCTTCTGACATAATCTCTGTCTATAAGACTCCACCGGGTACGCACAATCTATCTCCGAATCTTAATGATATGTCTGGATGCTTCCTTATTCTGATCTGGAGTCCTTCTTCTGTTTGTTTCCAAATTTTCTGAAATTTTACATCACCTTGTTGAGCTTCTTTAATTCTATCTATCAGGGATGTCTGTACTTGTAAATTTTCTCATACACCTTCTGCTATTGGGCATATCACTTCAACTCCCATTTTCCTTAAATCCTACAGGATTTCTTGTGGGGTACTCATAAAGAATGTTGTTGGTCTTCTACTCAGAGTGTCTGCTACTTTATTAGCCTTACCCGGAAGATAATCTAATTCCATATCGAAATCCTTGAGTAACTTTAACCATCTTTATTGTCTCATATTAATTTCCTTCTGAGTAAATACATACTTCAAGCTTTTATGATCTTTATATATTTTGATTCTTTCTCCATACAGGTAATGTCTCCATAATTTAAGAGCAAATACTACAGCCGCAAGTTCTAAATCATGCATTGGATAATTTCTCTCATGCGGTTTTAGTTGTCGAGAAGCGTAGACTATAACTCTTCCACGCTGCGTTAGCACACAACCTAGCCCTTTGCCTGAGGCATCACTATACATCTTATATCCTCCTGACCCTGATGGTAATGCCAATACCGATGCTGAAATCAGCCTTTCCTTCAGTTCATCAAAGGCTGCCTGGTATTTCTCTGTCCAATTAAATTTCTCTTCCTTTCTGGTTAGCCGATTTAAAGGTTCTGCGATCCTTGAGAAATTATCCACGAAGTATCGGTAGTACCCTGCTAAACCCAAGAAAATTCAAATTTTTGCTATAGATTTTGGTGTTGGCCAAGATTTAACAGCTTCTACCTTCTTTGGATCCACTAAAATTCCTTCACTACTAATGATATGGCCTAGAAATGATACATGGTCCAACCAAAATTCACATTCACTAAATTTTACATATAATCGTTCCTCTCTCATAGTCTGTAGCACTATCCTCAGATGCTCTTCATGTTCATCTTCATTCTTCGAATATATGAGGATGTTGTCACGACCCGCATCCGCTTTTCGGATACGAAACGTGTCCAAGCCCAGCCTATGCCGCAGTGTCGGCGGTAGTACGCTATCTATACTCAAGTCACGGCAATCTAGAATCACGAAAAAACTATATCTCATCCACCGCAATAATCATGTCACAGGCGAGATCAATGAAAAGACATGAACTGAATAATAATGAATAAACTGAATATCAAGAATCACTGTCACGTCCGGTGGACACAAATCTACTACCAATAGACGGAAGAAAATAAAAGAATACATGGAGTAACTAACTGAATAAAAACTGTTAATCTAGACCACCTCAAGTGCAAACGATGCGATCTGATGCTGGCTCAACCCTCTGGTCTGCTCCTAACTCAAACTGGGCTAACCTGAAGAGATCATCAGGTCCTCAGAGGACTAGCAAGATACATAAAAACGAGCCTTTCTAACAGTTTATTATGCATGGAGCAAGTAAAACTGAGCAATGAATAACGCACAAATCTATACACTGTCTACGCGAAAATAAACTGCTGAACAAGGACTCAAGAACTCATGTCAAGATGTCAACGGATAACTGAAACGAATACTCAAACCCTCGTCCCTAGCGTGGACTCGCAGGTTTGAACTACTAATCCTCGTCCCTAGTGTGGGCTCGCAAATTAGCATCTACTACTAACCCTCGTCCCTAGTGTGGACTCGCAGGCTAGCATCACCCTCGTCCCTAGTGTGGACTCGCAGGCGTAACCCTATACCACTAACCCTCGTCCCTAGTGTGGACTCGCAGGCTAGCATCTACTACTTACCCTCGTCCCTAATGTGGACTCGCAGGCTAGCATCACCCTCGTCCCTAGTGTGGACTCGCAGGTGTGGACCAATAACTACTAACCCTCGTCCCTATCGTGGACTCGCAGGTTAGCTTCAAAGTTCAAGACACGGAGGCACGACTCAATCACGGCACGATCGATAAGACACAAGGCCAACTGTGAACACTGTCTAAAGCAAGGATAAAAATATACCAGCTTGATAGAAAAGATACATGGCATGAGAAACTGGATAAAATAATAAACAGTGCATGTAAATAAAGCTGTGTAGAAAGGCAAGGTATACTTGCCTGCGGTCCTGAGCTGCTGGCACGGATCAGAATTCGTACTATGGTCCAAGTAACCTGTTTTATACATTTACAATGTCAATAAGGAATTTAAGGTAAGTAATACTCTATTTACTAGGTTCTTAGCCTAAGATCTTAGTCTAGTTTGGTTTCCCTATGATTTACCCTTGTTCTTATGCCCTCTTCTAGACATGTCAAGCTAAATCCTACTTATAAGTTTATTGAATTGAGTGGCAACACTGATTATAGTTAAAAAAAAATATCTAACCTTCTATTACTCCACACTATATGTATACCCCTGCTAACAACATAATGGTGCTGCTCAAATAGTGGACTGATACTAAACTGATATGCAACATGGACATTGGGACTGATATGTACATGGGACTGACATTCAAAAAGAGGACTGAATATAGGCATCCCTCTCACTGATACCTAAATAAGGCACTGAACAATCAAAAAGGATTGAATAGTGGCTGGGAATGGGACTGCACATGAATGAGATGTAGGCCAAATGAACTCATCCTTCACTAGAGACTGAACAATGAAGATGTTATCTTATACTCGAGCCATCATACCTGCATCTCATCACTGAACACAAGTCCAAAGAGGACTGAACCTCTTTTAGGAGTGCAGGAACATCCTAAAGTGAGCATTCAACCTGTGAATAAACAAAAACAATATGTGGAGTAATCCTAAGGGGTGATTTGATTAGATCCAAACTAAGTGTCACAGCCAAAACAAAAACAAGGTCATCGGTCTTGGTCAGCCCATCCATATGTATCAGAACAATAGGCAATCCTTTTAAAATAATGATGATTTTCATCTTGGCCAATTAAGATGGGAACTGACAGGCATTTCTGAGCTGAAGCTGTAATTGAAAATACATGACCATTACATTGCATTTATAGATTTCGTTAGCAATAAAGTTGTAGTGTTTAGCCAATACATCTCATAACTTATGTCAAACTTTGAAATAAATTTATTGTGTATGGACAATAAATCTCCAACCTTTTACAGAATGTTAAAAGTTCTTCACCTGGATGAGGTATCAGAGTTTACAATGTTCTAACAATTTGGTAGGCCAATACTCCTCAAGTTCGAACTCAAATAATAAAAGAATCCCAGAGAGCTAGAAAGTTAGAAAATAGTAGAAGGAAGTTTGATATAGTTAGATACATATATGCTATCTTACAAACATGAAACCAAATTCTGAACAATTGCTATCTGCCATTTCCATCACATCTCATTACCTGTGTAAGGAATGAACCCCTATTAACCCTCTCAGGTTTTTGGCATAATTGAACAATAGTGTTTGATACCTAGGGGTATTGACAACCTGTGTGTGTCAAACCTGTTACCAGGCTGACCCAAGTGACCCTCAATATCGATTTGGTATACCTCTTGGTAACTCTGTTCTACAGAGAGTTGTATCACAGTGTCAAAATACATTGGTATTCCTGAATACCTGTTTCCTAGGGAATAGGTACCAACTAATCTGATCATATAATGTTATGTGTCGAAGAAACCATGTTGTCCTGGATTCAGGATGAGTGTCCCAGGATTCGGGATCAGACTTTTCTCATATCTGAACTTCAGGTACTAAAGTTCTAATCCAAAGTTAACATGCCCTCGTTCATTAGGTATCAATATGATACCCGACCCTTAAGACTGATTTGTTCTTGAGAACATACCATTGGTATCCGATTTCTACTGATACTCTTCGAGTATTCACATGATTTTCAGATGGTATAATACTGGGCTTGATACTCTAGCCCCCTTATCTATTGCTGTGTTTGACATATGTACTGATATAGTCAAATGTCTGGTAGGCCTCCCAATGCAAATTATATCAGTTATAACTGATACTCCGGTTTCATCCAAAGGTGTACTCCTAGATCAGATGAGATATTTTGTCAATGAGTGTTAGGTAAATAATTTGGGTTGTCACTGGTCGGAAAACAAACAACAAGGATGGATTAATCTCCATATCAGGATACTGTACAAGGGAATGGATTTATCACTCTGTTACAGTAATTCTGGGTATACTCAAGATTTTGGTATCAGGATAATACCTGGCATACTACAGTGTCACTCATGTTTCTAATACTCCTCCTTGGGTTCATATACCAGGTGCCTCCAACCCATGTTACCCGAACATTTGGGCACTGCTACTCCGCGAGACTTCAGAGCAGTGCATGGCCTCATTGAGGGTACCTCTATTATACAGGGAATGGGCAACCATACCAAGTAGTGGCAATAACGTCATGATGGCCCGTGGCGTCAGGTGCTATCGAGCTGGTTTTTAACCTATGTGTTTACATCCATAATAGAGATCACTCTCACGCATTCTATTCATTGCACACGTGACACTATATGCAATATGTCTGTTAAATACCATGTTCATGATACCCAGGATCACACTGTTGATCTGTGTGTGGTTCATACGGTCTGAAATTCAAAACCAAGCCATGTAGTTGGTATTAAACCAGGTATCTACTGAGGACTCTGATCCTAGGGTCGAATACAATGCCAATATCCAACGACCACTAAGTTGTCGATGTCTGATACTAAGGTATCAGTACAATACCAGTGGGTTTGACCAAGGAAAGAAGCAGATGTATAATACGGCAGGTCATGTGCCTCTAAGAGTTCTAAACACCTTGAAAGTTTTAAAGGATGCTATCCCGTGGTCATGTGTCAGTATTTATTGTGGTCGAGGCCAAAGGTATCTATACTGCTATGACAAATCGCCACAGGATATCAAAATCTATTCAAAACCGTACCTGGTCTAAGCCACCATGCAG
This sequence comes from Iris pallida, assembly GCA_029216955.1. Lineage (NCBI taxonomy): Eukaryota > Viridiplantae > Streptophyta > Magnoliopsida > Asparagales > Iridaceae > Iris > Iris pallida. The sequence continues at coordinate 809,181 of JANAVB010041618.1, read as the reverse complement.
CTCTGCCCTCAAGGCTGTCATACCTTACTATATAGCCATCATCTGTACAGGTATTATTTACCAAGTGCACAACCAATCGGCATACAATCTTAAAGACAGAACATAGGGATCTTCCTCTGATCTAGATTCCTTAATGTCTGTTCCTAAAATACATAACCCTTTCCAACTCTAATACTCATTGCCTCTACTCGGATCCCTTGTCAAACTTGTCTACATTGATTTTATAACGATGACATAACTACAACCACCCATCTTGTGAATTTCATTATCCCTTCTAAATATTAAATCAAACAGTTAATAACATGGAGACTGAGATCACAAGAGTAGATTATGAACCTGATGGGTTGATTTGCCGTGCTCGACTGAACCTTCGACTCCTCTTTGTTCTTCCATGCTTCCTTGACAGATCGGGGTTTTAGGGTTCGTTAAGGAAAAGTCGGCTGCTCCTCTTATACAGGACTCACGCAAGGGGGATAGCATGAATCTGAATTTAAATCAGATTTGGTTTGAAAAGTAAAATCTGGATTAAAGCCTCAAAGGCGTTGTCCGAATGTGGTGGTATAGGATTTGCTCTGATCCGTTAAAACAGAAGTTTCAAATATTGACTGTTTTACATAAAAACCCTTACCTGAAATCTTAGTCGCAAGGAACCCCCATTCCTTTATTACCATTTGTACCCTCTACAGAGGTTTAAATAAACAAAATAATATAAAGCTTAACAATTATATATGTGGGACAAATAAATGATAAAATAAAAAAAAAATTTGCGAGGATAAAATTGGTCAAGGGGTTGACAACTCTACCCCCCTTAAACAAATTTCGTCCTCAAAATTTAAGGAGCTGGTGATCTACTGGAGTAAATAGTCTAGAATAACTGTTATAAAATTCTTGCGAATACTTGCAAATCAAAGTCAAACATAGTGTCTATTAATAATGCTTTTGCTATAATCTACTGAAAATTTCCGCCATTAGCTCCTTGTGGTGTCGCCGCCTCTTCCGTGATCATGGAAAAGGCTCGCCCTCCTGCTGCGGTTGGTAGTGGTGGGGCACTTGCATTCTTCTTCGGACAATTGCGAGACAGGTGTTGGTTGGATCCACAAGTCCAACACAATCCTAATCTGCTGCGACAATTTTCTTGAGTGTGGCCTTTCTTCGAGCAATGCTGACAGATGGGAATGTCTTGGACTTGGCGTGGGGCTGCTTGTGGTTGCTGCTGATGCTGCTGCGCTGGTGTCTTCCCTGAAATATTAGGACGTTTTACCGATGCTGCTTGGTCGCTGCCTCCTCCGAGTGCGTCTCGATTCCTCTTCGGCTTGCGGCTCAGTTCTTCTTCTACAGCTTGGGCGACTTCTACAATCTTCTCGTAAGTAGTGGCTCGACTTGTGGCGATGGCTAGACGAATCTCGTGAGATAGTCCTTTTCTGAATCGTCGCGCCTTGTCTTCAGGGGTGCTGACCAAGTTCTCCACGAAGCGGCTGAGACAAGAAAACTCTGATGTGTACTCGTCAACAGTGTGGTTGCCCTGCTCTAAGTGCTCGAACTGACTCACCAATGCTTCTCGTGCTACGTATGGATAGAATTTCCTCTTGAACAGTCGCTTGAACTCCTTCCAAGTCACGTCTGGAGCAGAAAATCGAGGTTCGCCTTGGTACCACGTCCGTGCGATGTCAATCTTCAAATCTTCTGGAACTCGGGCCATCTTTAGATACCTCTCCACGTTCTCCAGCCATTCGTCAGTATAGACGATCCCCTATGTCCCATGGAACGGCATGGGCCTAAAGTCCATGAATTGCTTGGGATTCCCCGGACGTTGTCGCGGAGCATCTCGAATCTGAAGAACCTCTCTCAAAGTGTCGCGAAACATGTTAGCCTGCTGCTGGATGATCCCGAGGAGTGTGACGTTGTCCAGTGCTAGTGGCGGAGGCAGAACATGTGCTGGATACATCGTCGAGGCTGGATACATCGTTGGAGGTGGGTGCATGGGAAAAGCTGGATACATCACTAGTGCGGGATGTATGGCTGGTACTTGATGTGGAACCCCTGGCGGTGGAACAGATGCTGGTGGCAGACCGGGTGCTGGTGGTGGAGTCTGCAGAGGAAACTGTGGAGGCGGTGGAATATCGCCTCTGCGGAATCTCGAGAATCACGGTTGATTACTCGCATGAGTGAGCTGGCCTTCTTATGTCGGTGGAGTCATGTACGTGAAAGAGCCTCCGGTAGCCGGTGGGGTATTCAGGGCAGCATTGTTCCTGTCTTGAGAGTCCATCTTAACTGTAACAAGAGTAAACAATTTAGCCGTTGAAGAGATTTCCAAGCAAGATGCAAGTCAAGGTTTTAATGAAATCAAGGATTAACAAGGAGTCAAGACATGTGGATGAGATCCTAAGTGTCTAGTCCTATTCGCAGGCTCACGACGGCACAGTGACGTAACTGAAGTGATTAACGTTGACCTGCATGGGCCACCAAAAAAACTTGTCACGACCCGCATCCGCTTTCCGGATACGAAACGTATCCAAGCCCAGCCTACGCTGCAGTGTCGACGGTAGTACGCTGTCTATACTCAAGTCACGGCAATCTAGAATCACGGAAAAACTATATCTCATCCACAGCAATAATCATGTCACATGCGAGATCAATAAAAAGACATGAACTGAATAATAATGAATAAACTAAATATCAAGAATCACTGTCACGTCCGGTGGACACAAATCCACTACTAATAGACGGAAGAAAATAAAAGAATACATGGAGTAACTAACTGAATAAAAACTGTTAATCTAGACCACCTCAACTGCAAACGATGCGATCTGATGCTGGCTCAACCCTCTGGTCTGCTCCTAACTCAAACTCGGCTAACCTGAAGAGATCATCAGGTCCTCAGAGGACTAGCAAGATACATAAAAATGAGCCTTTCTAACAGTTTATTATGCATGGAGCAAGTAAAACTGAGCAATGAATAACGTACGAATCTATACACTGTCTATACGAAAATAAACTGCTGAACAAGGACTCGAGAACTCATGTCAAGATGTCAACGGATAACTGAAACAAATACTCAAACCCTCGTCCCTAGCGTGGACTCGCAGGTTTGAACTACTAATCCTCGTCCCTAGTGTAGACTCGCAGATTAGCATCTACTACTAACCCTCGTCCCTAGTGTGGACTCGCAGGCTAGCATCACCCTCGTCCCTAGTGTGGACTCGCAGGCGTAACCCTATACCACTAACCCTCATCCCTATTGTGGACTCGCAGGCTAGCATCTACTACTAACCCTCGTCCCTAATGCGGACTCGCAGGCTAGCATCACCCTCGTCCCTAGTGTGGACTCGCAGGTATGGACCAATAACTACTAACCCTCGCCCCTATCGTGGACTCGCAGGTTAGCTTCAAGGTTCAAGACACGGAGGCACGACTCAATCACGGCACGACCGATAAGACACAAGGCCAATTGTGAACACTGTCTAAAGCAATGATAAAAATATACCAGCTTGATAGAAAAGATACATGGCAACAATATGAGAAACTGGATAAAATAATAGATAGTGCATGTAAATAAAGCTGTGTAGAAAGGCAAGGTATACTTGCCTGCGGTCCTGAGCTGCTGGCACGGATCAGAATCCGTACTATGGTCCAAGTAACCTGTTTTATACATTTACAATGTCAATAAGGAATTTAAGGTAAGTAATACTCTATTTGCTAGGTTCTTAGCCTAAGATCTTAGTCTAGTTTGGTTTCCCTATGATTTACCCTTGTTCTTATGCCCTCTTCTAGACATGTCAAGCTAAATCCTACTTATAAGTATATTGAATTGAGTGGCAACACTGATTATAGTTTAAAAAAATATATCTAACCTTCTATTACTCTATACTATATGTATACCCCTGCTAACAATATAATGGTGTTGCTCAAATAGTGGACTGATACTAAACTGATATGCAACATGGACATTAGGACTGATATGTACATGGGACTGACATTCAAAAAGAGGAGTGAATATAGGCATCCCTCTCACAAATACCTAAACAAGGCACTGAACAATCAAAAAGGATTGAACAGTGGCTGGGAATGGGACTGCACATGAATGAGATGTAGGCCAAGTGAACTCATCCTTCACTAGAGACTGAACAATGAAGATGTTATCTTATACTCGAGCCATCACACCTGTATCTTATCACTGAACACAAGTCCAAAGAGGACTGAACCTCTTTTAGGAGTGCAGGAACATCCTAAAGTGAGCATTCAACCTGTGAATAAACAAAAGCAATATGTGGAGTAATCCTAAGGGGTGATTTGATTAGATCCAAACTAAGTGTCGCAGCCAAAACAAAAACAAGGTCATCGGTCTTGGTCAGTCCATCCATCTGTATCAGAACAATAGGCAATCCTTTTAAAATAATGATGATTTACATCTTGGTCAATTAAGATGGGAACTGACAGGCATTTCTGAGCTGAAGCTGTAATTGAAAATACATGACCATTACATTGCATTTATAGATTTCGTTAGCAATAAAGTTGTAGTGTTTAGCCAATACATCTCATAACTTATGTCAAACTTTGAAATGAATTTTTTGTGTATGGACAATAAATCTCCAACCTTTTACAGAATGTTAAAAGTTCTTCACCTGGATGAGGTATCAGAGTTTACAATGTTCTAACAATTTGGTAGGCCAATACTCCTCAAGTTCGAACTCAAATAATAAAAGAATCACAGAGAGCTAGAAAGTTAGAAAATAGTAGAAGGAAGTTTGATATAGTTAGATACATATATGCTATCTTACAAACATGAAACCAAATTCTGAACAATTGCTATCTGCCATTTCCATCACATCTTATTACCTATGTAAGGAATGAACCCCTGTTAACCCTCTCAGGTTTTTGGCATAATTGAACAATAGTGTTTGATACCTAGGGGTATTGACAACCTGTGTGTGTCAAACCTGTTACCAGGCTGACCCAAGTGACCCTCAATATCGATTTGGTATACCTCTTGGTAACTCTGTTCTACAGAGAGTTGTATCACAGTGTCGAAATATATTGGTATTCCTGAATACCTGTTTCCTAGGGAATAGGTACCAACTAACCTGATCATATAATGTTATGTGTCGAAGAAACCATGTTGTCCTGGATTCAGGATGAGTGTCCCAGGATTCGGGATCAGACTTTTCTCATATCTGAACTTTAGGTACTAAAGTTCTAATCCAAAGTTAACATGCCCTCGTTCATTAGGTATCAATATGATACCCGACCCTTAAGACTGATTTGTTCTTGAGAACATACCATTGGTATCCGATTTCTACTGATACTCTTCGAGTATTCACATGATTTTCAGATGGTATAATACTGGGCTTGATACTCTAGTCCCCTTATCTATTGCTGTGTTTGACATATGTACTGATATAGTCAAATGTCTGGTAGGCCTCCCAATGTAAATTATATCAGTTATAACTGATACTCCGGTTTCATCCAAAGGTGTACTCCTAGATCAGATGAGATATTTTGTCAATGAGTGTTAGGTAAATAATTTGGGTTGTCGCTGGTCGGAAAACAAACAACAAGGATGGATTAATCTCCATATCAGGATACTGTACAAGGGAATGGATTTATCACTCTGTTACAGTAATTCTGGGTATACTCAAGATTTTGGTATCAGGATAATACCTGGCATACTACAGTGTCACTCGTGTTTCTAATACTCCTCCTTGGGTTCATATACCAGGTGCCTCCAACCCATGTTACCCGAACATTTGGGCACTGCTACTCCGCGAGACTTCAGAGCAGTGCATGGCCTCATTGAGGGTACCTCTATTATACAGGGAATGGGCAACCATACCAAGTAGTGGCAATAACGTCATGATGGCCCGTGGCGTCAGGTGCTATCGAGCTGGTTTTTAACCTATGTGTTTACATCCATAATAGAGATCACTCTCACGCATTCTATTCATTGCACACGTGACACTATATGCAATATGTCTGTTAAATACCATGTTTATGATACCCAGGATCACACTGTTGATCTGTGTGTGGTTCATACGATCTGAAATTCAAAACCAAGCCATATAGTTGGTATTAAACCAGGTATCTACTGAGGACTCTGATCCTAGGGTCGAATACAATGCCAATATCCAACGACCACTAAGTTGTCGATGTCTGATACTAAGGTATCAGTACAATACCAGTGGGTTTGACCAAGGAAAGAAGTAGATGTATAATACGGCAGGTCATGTGCCTATAAGAGTTCTAAACACCTTGAAAGTTTTCAAGGATGCTACCCCGTGGTCATGTGTCAGTATTTATTGTGGTTGAGGCCAAAGGTATCTATACTGCTATGACAAATCGCCACAGGATATCAAAATCTATTCATAACCTTACCTGGTCTAAGCCACTATGCAGCTCTGCCCTCAAGGCTGTCATACCTTACTATATAGCCATCATCTGTACAGGTATCATTTACCAAGTGCACAACCAATCGGCATACAATCTTAAAGACAGAACATAGGGATCTTCCTCTGATCTAGATTCCTTAATGTCTGTCCTAAAATACATAACCCTTTCCAACTCTAATACTCATTGCCTCTATTCGGATCCCTTATCAAACTTGTCTACATTGATTTTATAATGATGACATAACTACAACCACCCATCTTGTGAATTTCATTATCCCTTCTAAACATTAAATCAAACAGTTAATAACATAGAGACTGAGATCACAAGAGTAGATTACGAACCTGATGGGTTGATTTGCCGTGCTCGACTGAACCTTCGACTCCTCTTTGTTCTTCCTTGCTTCCTTGACAGATCGGGGTTTTAGGGTTCGTTAAGGAAAAGTCGGCTGCTCCTCTTATACAGGACTCACGCAAGGGGGATAGTACGAATCTGAATTTAAATCAGATTTGGTTTAAAAAGTAAAATCTGGATTAAATCCTCAGAGGCGGTGTCCGAATGTGGTGGTATGGGATTTGCTCTGATCCGTTAAAACAAAGTTTCAAATATTGATTGTTTTGCATAAAAACCCTTACCTGAAATCTTAGTCGCAAGGAACCCCCATTCCTTTATTGCCATTTGTACCCTCTATGGAGGTTTAAATAAACAAAATAATATAAAGCTTAACATTATATATGTGGGACAAATAAATATAAAATAAAATAAAAAAATTTGCGAGGATAAAATTGGTCAAGGGGTTGACAGATGTCATCAATGAATACACACAAACTTATCCAAGTATTAATAGAATATTCGATTCAACAGATCCATGAATATAGCAGGAGCATTTGTTAACCCGAATGGCATAACTAAGAATTCTTAATGCCCATAACGAGTTCTAATGTTGTTTTGTGAACATCTTCCATTTTCACTTTTACTTGATGATACCCAGATCTCAAATCAATCTTCGAAAATACTTTTGCTTCTCCTAGTTGATCAAATAGTTCGTCAATTCTGGACAAGGGATATTTATTTTTTATCGTAACTGCATTTAGTGTCCTATAGTCAATTAGTAATCGTAGGATTTCATCCTTCTTCTTTACAAATAAAACTGGTGCACCCCATGGTGAGGCACTTGGTTGAATGAATCCCTTTGACAATAACTCCTTGATTTGTTTATTCAGCTCTGCCATTCTTCTTTGTTCATTGGATATATTTTCTTAGCTATAGGAGCTGCTTCGGGTACCAAATTAATGGAGAATTTCACTGCCTTATCTGCGACAATTCGGGCAATTCTTGTGGAAATACATCCTTAAAATATTCCACTACCTTTGGAAAATGTTTTTCCTCCAGTTCTTGGAATCTTCCTCGAATTGGTAGTTCAAGTTTTTCTAATTCTCCATCAAATTCCTTTTAGTTTCGAATAAATTCATATGTTTCCTTATTAGGGAGTTAGAATAAAATCCTTCCTTGACCACAGTCTATATTGCCTAATGTTCTTGTCAACCAATCCATCCCCAATACTATATCATAGTTGTTCATTGGAAAAACTAGCAATCTTACCCGAAATGCTCCTCTGTCTAGTTTTATTGGACATGCTTTAAAAATGGCTAACCTTTACTACGCCATTTTCCGTAAGAATTTCAGGTTCTTAATCAAGGGTTATGAATTCGATTTCCTGTTGTGATACAAAGCTAGAAGATACAAAAGAGTGTGTGGCTCTTGAATCAAATAAAACTGATGCTGGATATGATGAAACAAATATAGTACATGTTACCACTTCGCCTGCGATCTCAGCTTCTTCTGTATCCATCATAAATGTTTGACCATGTTTTTCTTCTTCTTTCCCGTGTATGGCTATTTTGCCCTTTAAGCTTGTTGGAACTGGTGTGACTATGGAGCCAACGGGGCCTATGCTAGTATCCGATGGTATAATTGCTCGGGAATTCATCATTGTTTGGATCATATGTCTGGGACCATTCCCTTGCAGCATTGGTCTGGGACCCTGCTGTAGATTTTTGGTCCGGGTCTGTTCATAGCACACTGATAAGCCTGATGCCCTAGAAGTCCACACTTCAAATATAGACCATTGAGTAATCTATAGTTGTTTTGATGTCCTACTTTTCCACAGTATTTGCAAGTAGGTACTTCCCTCGCCAGTTCCGTTTGAGGATGCTTGGGCGGCCCTTACTACTGATTCTTCTGGGATAAAGATCCCGTATTCTATGACCTCTTTGAACCTCCCGACCTTTGAGCCTATCTTTCCTTCAACATCCTTTCTTGATCGCGGGTGGCCTCAATTATCTCTAAGTAGGTCTTGCACCGATATGGTGCAACCTTATGCTTTAGCTCAGCATTCAGTCCTTCTTAGAAGAGGCCCACCTTTGCTTCTTCATTTGTCACCATATAAGATGTAAATTTACTCAATCTGGTGAATTTTGCGGCATTTTTATCCACAGTCAATGTCCTTGCTTCAGTTGGATGAACTTCCGCTCCAGCTATAGTCTTGCTGACCTTGGAAAGAATTATTCTTCAAATTTCCTTTTAAATTCTTCCCAAGGGACTATCTTGTTTGATTCTTCAGGATGTTCTGCGCTCCACCAGCTATCTGCGACATCCAAAAGTTAAATTTTGATGATTGCTACCATATCTTCGGGACTGATATTGGCTGCCTTTATTAGTCCCTCTGTGGTCCTCATCCACTACCCAGCTTCTATAGGGCTTTCAGTCCCACGAAACTTGGGTGTATCCAGATTCCTATAATCAGCTACCATTTCTTCTTAGGTTTTGGTAGAGCTCATAATTGTTCTATTAGTGCAGCATTCGTTGCTTATGCTATGTTAGCCTGCTGGCTATGGCTTTCCAGGATTTGTCGTAGTAATAGATAAACATCTGGAGTGCCTTATTCAGCTTGGGTGGCAGGAGTGATGAATGAGGATCGTTTGAACTGTCCATTTCCTGAGTAATTCGAATGGTAATAATCTCATGGAATGATTTAGTTTCAAATAAAATTGATAAATATCATTTATTAATAAAGAATTGAAAAATACAGTTTATCAAAATGTGTATATCTCAAAGATTGCCAATAATGAGGCATACGAGTGTTCTAGAAATTAGGAACAACATATTCATTTACTATTGCCAAAAATGTTACATATGATGTCACTGACATACATACTATTTATACACTTTACACTTTCTATCCTAAAGTCACCACATACATCTGTTGTCCTTGACAAAATGTGACACAACAGACAAGTATGTCATTCTACTTCCTTAACTTACTATGTATACATCTGTTGTTCTTATAAAATGTGATACAACAGACAGAAGGAAGAAGAACCCCTTCTTTATTACATACAAGGTTTAAGATTTCTAATCTACTGCCTCGAGGAGGACCCTTTCTTTAAACATTAATATTGTCAAGTATCCTTATCCTAAGGTTCTTTCTAGACATCCTAAGAATATAACTTAGTATTTAGGCTCAACCTATATAGGTCTCTAAAGCCTGACCTGCATGGGCCACCACTAAAAGACGTGTCACGCCCCGTTCCAAAGTGGAAACTAGGTGCATTGATACATCTCCAAGCTACGCACAAACACAACATTCAAATATTAAGATTGCGATTGTCGCCTGTGAAAGCTAGGATAAGGTACAAGATATATATATTACATTCTAGATCTTCTATACATAACTTTACATCATTTTATCAACTTGACTACAAGTTCCATCAAAACATTTAATTTACATATTTTGACAATAAAACCAACTTGTTAACATTTCGGCCAAGCTACCCGATGTTCATTCATCTCCGTCTTCATCGTACAGAGGCATCGTTTCTTCCGGGTTCTCGTCTTCCCTAGTGAACAAATACTAGGTCGTTTAGAAACGACAAGCAAGTCTCGGTCAAAGGCGGTAATAAGGAAAAATATAATTCAGATGAACTTAAGGAGTATAAGAAATGTAACTTAATACCTTTATTGTAAGACATCTAGAAATGTTATATAATCCTAATCCAACAAGTTATCACACAAGACCTAACTACAATATAATCAAAACACTATTCCTCATGGTTATGCAAATTTTAGAGAACACATTGGATCATGATCACCCTCTATTTTCCCGACAATAATCCTATTTATCCGGGACCAGGTGGTGTCTGGATTGGGTACGGTGCCTTAGATCCGACCCCCCACATCTTGTAGGAAACTTGTATGTATTAACTTTTTAAATTTCAATTTTATTTTCGGAATTTACTCGACTGTTCTCTGTTGGTGAGCTAGGCCTCACCCCCAACATCGCAAGGCCTTACAGATGTGGGACTACTGATCAGCTTTTACTGGTATTGTTATATTGTAGGGATTTTGATAGATGTGATCCAATTTTCTCTCCCATCCCATGATGCAATTACAAATACAGACAATAGTCTATTGACTCCTAGGTCTAATTATATCAGGTTCCAAATCAACTATTGTATCGTATGTCAAAGACAATACGTCATATGGTAATCTCTTGTTGGCAGAAGATTATCCAACTTATTACCATCTCGTTTATCGGAACAACATGCCATATAGTAAAAATAGTTGGCAAGGAATCGTTCTTCAACTTATTTTACCATCTCGTGTCAAAGACAATACGCCATATGGTAGTATCTAATTGACTAGGAAACTGGATATAAAATTAGATTATTCAATTAGGTTTTCCTAATCCTGGGACTTTCTAAATTTGGCTAACTCCCGAAATTAATGAAAATTTCGGCAGAGCCTCCTTTGTTTTTGTTAATCCGGAAAGTTCTACAATAGATAGTATACATATATATCAAAATCGGGTACGCCGACCCCTTCAGTGGAGCAACTCTCAACACCGGAACCACGCAATGTTTATATAAAGTGCAGTTAAATTTAGGTTTTCTTACCTTAGCAAGCAATTAAACGAGTAAGCAATTTTCTTGGGGTTTTTGCTAAACACTGTTCAAGTTTCAAAACAAAACTTATTAGTAGCATAACGATATCAAAATCTTACTTTCAATATCATATGCAAAATAATTTTGTAAACCTTGCAACCTTAGCTTGATATTATTCTCATACAAGGTAAATCCAAATGTCCAATTCAATTCATATTTACTATGTACCATAATTTAACTTCTTGAAAATACAAGAGGAGGTTTAATATTGAGAATTTATAAGATAGGGTTATGATAACATATAGGTGCCTATAAATACCTATTTTAACTAGTTAATCATTCTAAAGCATGATAATTGAATATAATTCAAATATGGACAGATTTAAAGTAGCATGTTAATTTGACAATGCTTCATTCCTATTTAACTAAACTAACACAAGTATACACAATCATGCAAAGAAATATAAATCCATATATGTTGATTTTTTTAAAGTGTATAGGTTGAATTTCTAGGTTGTGCCAAGACTTATAGGTGTCCATGAGATTATAAACTCATAATTTTGTACCCACACATTGTGTCAAAGTGTATATATATGTGTAAATATGTATGTCAAGATGTATATATGTGTATAAATATATATAATGTCAAGATGTATATATATGTATAAATTATATATATATATAGGTCTCATGCATATAATTATTCCAAGGATTATATCCATACATTCTTATATTATATCTATATATATATATATATATATATATATATATATATATAATATATTACTTTTTTTTAAAATAATGGCTAGAGCCTTCATTGGAAATAGAAGAAGATAGGTTGGAACCGGAAGATAGCCCAAGTTCCTATAAAGGGAGGGTGTAAACCTTAACAAACATCCTGAGACGAAGCGTCATAAACTAATTGACTCCTTTTTCGAAATAATTGAAACAGACATTCGAAAAATTTGAATTACGAAATTTTCGAAATGACGTTTCAAAACTTCGAAACCAAACAGCGGTTAGGAAATGAGCGGGGGGTGTATGGGCTCGAAGCCCGAGGGGGGAAACACTGCACGTGGGGGGGCAACGATCTACCCGATGGGGTGAGCGGCGGCTCAAGGACCTCGAACCCCACCCCGACACACATCCCGGAACTGTGTGGCTCCGACGAGGGAGCCCGGAGCTCCGGCGAGGGCCAGCCGAAGAGGGGGGAGGCAAGGGAAGAGCAGGGAGGGCAGGCGACCGGAGGGGGACGGAGGACGGCGCTGGCGTCTGACCCATATCGAAGACGGGGCCGGAGGCAGCCGAGGCGCCGGGAGAGGCGAAGGACGGGGAAGGAAGGGGAGACGGCCGCAGGAGGAAATGAAGAGAGCGCGTCCGGCTAGCTAGAGGACCTAACCGGAGCGGGGGGTCTTCCGAAGGAGTTAGAGAGCGCCTGGGACCGCCAGGGAGGGGAACTGGGAGGAGCCGCTATCGCTGCGGGGGGGAAACTGAACCAGCGGCGGCCCTCCCAGCCGCCGCGGCCCACGAGGAGGGCTCACTAGGGATGGGCGTCGCCGCCGAGGGGGAGCGCAGGGGCCAGAGAGCGCCATCGGGGGGCCGTGGCAGGAAGAGGGGGGAGCTCCCGTGTGGCCTGCGACGGAGGGGGGAGAGGAGGAGACGCCGCCTGACCATCCACGCAGGACGCAAGAGGCGTTGGGGGGCGGCGCCGGCGAGAAGCAGCCGAAGGTCGCTACACGTCCGCCTGACGCCGAGGAGGGAAAAGGGGGAGTGGGGGGCGCCGGCGAGTAGATCAAGGCAAGGGAGGCCGGATGGGGGTCCGTCGCTGGGGAAGGAAGGCGGAGGTGTTGGCACCTGCCGAGGCCGACAAGGAGCTCAGCCGGGGGGAGGGAAGACGTGGCTGAGTTGGGCACGCGGGGGCGAGCGGAGGCGACTGCCGAGGGCCACCCGAGGGGGCGGCGAGCGGGGTGTGCGCCGGAGCGGAGGGAGGAAGATAGAGAAAGTCGGGGGACCGAGGGGGCGGCGGAGACCGCACTTGGGGAGGCCCGAGGATGGAGGGGTCCGGGAGGCGCCTGGGGGAGCGGCAGAAGGTCGACGCCGTCGACGAGCACGACGACGACTGCGGCAAGGACGGCCGCACTACGGACCGGCGACGTCGAGCAGCCATGCTAGGGGCGAGGCGGAGGGTGCAACCAGCGGGGATCATGGTGGTGATGGGGAGTGGGTGGGGCTCCGAAGAGTAGGGAGCTCCACTGCCATCCGGCCGCCCCGCTGGGAAAGGAGGCCGGTCCCGCCCACCACCCAAGGAAGAGGAGCGGTGGGGAAGCCCTATGGACGGCCGGGCGAGATCTCCCCATCATATCATTATATATATATATATATATATATATATATATATATATATATATAATATATATATAATATATTATAATATATAATATAATATATATATTTTTTTATATATATCATTATATTTTTTTTTATATCATTATATTAATATATATTATATATATATATATATATATATATATATATATATATTTTATTATATATATATATATTATATATATATATATATATATATATATATATATATATATATATGTACATACACACACACACAAGTAATCACAACAAAATTTAGATGTAAAGTGTCCATAAATGGGTTCCTACCAAAATTCAAAATTTAGGCTCATATGCACATTTTATTTTCATAAGATTGGATTTTGTCAATAACTTCATAAATTCCAGAATTGAAATTTAAACCATATTAATTCAAGAAAATTAAGAGAACCAAATTAAAACAAATTTCAAAAGGAAAGAGGGAAGAGGACTTGCCTTGGTTTCCTTGTATTGAACCTAGATGTTCTTCCAACCTTTCCTATCATAACCCAAATCAAAGATTTAAATTATATATACATCCCTATTTAATTAAACCTAATTTTTGGCCTAGGTTTTGAAATTGAAAGAGGAGAAAGAAAATGAAGTTTTTACCTAGGTTTTGAGGAAGTGGAAGAGGAGGAGGAGATGGTGCTCGAGAGGGTGTGGTGGCCGGCGGCGTGGTCGGCGGCAGCAGGTGGCCGATAGAGGTCAGCGACGGTGTGGCCGACGACGGGAATGGTAGCAGCAGTCGCAGCAACAATGGCAGCAGCAACAGTAGCAACGGGAGTTGGGAGGAGGGAGAGAGAGGTTTGTATGTATGTGTGTTGTAGAGGAAGGGGGAGAAGAAATAATGAAGGGGAAAGTGGTGATGTGTCTCATGGAGGGGGTTTTCTCCATGCTTGAAGACATGTGGCATGAACTAATGCCACATGTCGTAGGTGAATGACACCTATGCTCATGGTGTGCCACCTAGCTTCTTTGGTTGCCACCTAGCCCAATGTCATGACACATAACCCAATTTATGTGGAGAAGCCCTTGTTTAATTTACACAATTTAGTTAGGGACCAATGTGAATTGGTTTGATACTTATGTATAGGAATGTGGTATAATATAGCCGTTGGAATTGGAACGTTGCAATTGTACCGTTGGAATTGTAACGTTGGAAGGAATTCAACTAGCCCACTCAACCCAATTGTAAACCAAACAACTAAAAAACCCAAACCCAAACCAAAAATAACCAAAAAATAACCAACATCACCCAACTCCACCCAAAAAATAATTAAACCAACTCCACCAAAAAAAACCATTAAACCAACTCAATCAAAAAACCACCCAATAAACCAAACAAACCGATAAAGCAATAAAACAATAAACCAATTCCACCCAACTCCAACCAACGCTTAATTTCAGCCAGACTGTCTGGCGGAAATTGAGCATGCTCGTTTTCCGCCAGACGGTCTGGCTGAACATATCATTATATGTATTTCGTAAAAAATTTTATCTTTCAGCAAATATTTAGTAAGTTTTTATCTCTGCAGCAAATTTTCTGTATTCAAAATTTGTGTTGGAAGTTTTATATTATCCATAACTAGGTCTGAGTTTTCGTACAATTGAGTTGGACTCCAAAATATGTTACCAATTTTAAATAATTAATCCTTAAAAATATTTACATAACACTGTTAACTTTTGTCAAAGTGACACGTTTTCCAAATAACTTTAAACAACATCCAACGGCTATTATTAGTTTACATCCAATGGCTTAAAAATAACTAGCCGTTGGAACTTGGCTGCTATAAAACCCCTTTTTTTTCACAGAAAATTTGCTACTGCAATATAAAAATATAGAAATTGGCTCAACCGAAAGATGTTTCGAAAGCATGGTTCGGTTTTGTTGGTTTGGTTTTGGTTTTCTTTGGTTTTGGATTTTTTTGGTTGGTTTTGTTTGTTTGTTTTGTTGGTTTATTTTTTGTTAGTTTGGTTGGTTTTATTTAGAAACATTGTTGGTTCGATATTGTATTACAAATAATACATTCCTTGAATTTACAGAAGTGTGTAGATGAACGTTGGAATTGAACGTGAGAGAGAATCAGTCAAAATGAATGTTAGAGTAAACAACTAGAAACTAGCCGTTAGCCTCAAATAAAAAAATAAACCAACCGAACAATAAATCAACAAAACCAACTCATCTTCACCCCCACAATAAACCTATAAAAAAGAAATCCAAACTAACAAGACCCACCACAATATCCAATTTTTGCCAGTGGCACTGACGAAAATCGTATATGTTCATTTTCCTGCAAATTATTCCAAGTTTTTCTTTCACGCTAATATTTTCAAATATAATATCGCTATAGCAAATTTTATGTTACATAGTTCTACCAAACAAACAAAATCTAAGAAACTAAAAACTTTCAAATCAACCTAGAACCAAACTACTCAAAAAAAAACCAAAATTAACAAAGTAAACCAAACTAAAAAAACAAACCAAACTAAAAAAACAAATAAAACCAACCAAAAAAAATCCAAAACCAAAGAAAATCAAAACCAAACAAACAAAACCGAACCATGCTCAATTTCTGCAAGACAGTCTAGTGGAACATTTCTTTTTTCCAAAATTTTATGAAACATTTTGTTTAATCCAATTTTATTTAATTTTTTATCGCTACAACAAAATTTCTGTTTTCTTCACCATTCAAGTTCTTCAAATTTCTTCTTCTTCAATTGTTGCCACTGTTATCGACAAATACAAACACCCAAAGAATAGAGAAACAAAGAAAATGGCAACATCATCAAAGGGACTTAATTGGGACTTCAATGTAACCATTCATTTTTAATGACTCCTCCATAATGAGATCCAAAAACTATTTTATGCTTACAGTAAGACCTAATGTCAAATTTACTTTGTTAATTATCCGTGTGTTCCTTGTGTGAACAAGCTACTCATATTGTTGTGTCATGTCCTTGGATGTGTTTTTAGTGCACAAAACCTGGTTGTATTGGGATAAGGATGTTCTTAGTAAGTGACATTAATATGATCATCAAGGAAAAAAGTATCTAAAGTGCGCCAATTTTCTTCTTATAAAGTGTTCATATTATTTTTTTTGACTCTATTCAGACATATATGCAAGTGGACTGTAGATAATGAAACATAATATATATTCTTTAGGGGATGGATTGGACCACAAATATCCCCTTTAATACTATAGAGAAAAGATGATTCATAGTCAATCTTCATGATTGATTTTATAATGAGCTTTTCCTAGGAGAAGAGACAGAGAGATCACTATTGTGTATGTTGCAAGTTTTTAAAGGATGATCACTGAAATTGTTTATAATTCTTCACATCATTGTGGTCCCATATTGATCCAAACGATCATGTCAAAGTTTAGAAGTGAGATATTTTTTGGTGTCTGGCCAACAAATGATATGACTCGACTAGACCAATGCGAGTGAATAGATCCTTAATGATAATATTAAAAAATTTCTAAAATAAACTTCTACTTACCTATGTTAGAGGTTACATATGTTAGAAATTGCTAGTACT
The DNA here is from genome assembly GCA_029216955.1 of Iris pallida. Taxonomy (NCBI): domain Eukaryota; kingdom Viridiplantae; phylum Streptophyta; class Magnoliopsida; order Asparagales; family Iridaceae; genus Iris; species Iris pallida. Next base: position 791,931 of record JANAVB010041618.1, on the reverse strand, counting down.
TCACTTCTGAGTTCTGCAAAGTTGAAAATGTCGTCGAGGCTTGAATCGTGCATTTAGCAGCACTTTCCTTAGAGTGTTTCGGGTACTCCGGTAACGTCTTGGAGTCAGCATGCCAGAACACCCAGGATAAGACAGCCTTCTGCCGGAGGTTCACCAGACGTTGTGAGACACCGGCGTAGGGAAGAACACATTTCTGGAAAACTTTGGAAGAGAAAGAAAGAGAGAATGAATACTGAGATTCTGTGTATATTAGACTCAGAGATCTGTAGTATATATAGATGGATTCGTGTTGTTTCGTGAAGTCGCGATCCTTCCGAAATAACATTCATTCACCTGTTCGCAGGTTCATTCACCCTTTCGTCTGTCTGGGCCGCAAAAATGGGCTAACAGTAGGCTGCAAAAAATAGGAATTCTCGGAGTAAGCGCGAGAAGCCCGAGGCTACAATGTGCTACTATCGCCTCTACGCCCGAGCCCGTGCCCGTGCCCGTGCCCGTGCCCGTGCCTGAGCCCGAGCCCGAGCCGGAGCCGGTGTTGCCGGTGGCAACACCGGCTACATTTTCATGAAGAAGATAAAACAACAACCAATGGTCACCCACTGGCAATCCTTTGGTTGTTGCACACCTCATGAGTGCACATACCTATTTAAGCACCCTCGAACCTTTCTCTTTTTCCGATGTGGGACTAAAGTCCCTTCTCTTTCTTTCATCCTTATGAACAATAAATGGAATTAATAATTCCAACAATCCCCCACTTGTTCCATAAATGATGGAAAGGAATTCCAGAATACATCACTTAAAGAATGTTAATAGTTAGGTATCTTTCGATTGAACCTAACCTTAGTAGATGCAACACAAGATTATCGAAATCTCTGGTAGCTGGGCTTTGAACCAGTTATTCCTTGTGATAAAATTGTGTTACTTTACACACATTCTTTTGTAGTTCTTCGCCTACATCTCTCGCTTAGCACTATTAATGGCCATGTGCTGATCCTGTCTTGAATTTTTTATAAGATAAACTCCAGATCTTACTGAGACGACACCATCTCTAAATTCATATAGGTGAAGTTCTTTCAGTATCTCTGTTGCTTTACAGATACATGTCAACATTACTGAACTTCATTAAGAGTTTTATAAACTCAACCCTAAATTGCAACAGTCGACATTATCATGTCGTATACATCCAAATCAACAGTTTGTTGTTACCCATTGAATCTAAGGTTAAGGTTTTCTTAACATTAGATTGGGTTGCCACTGTTGTTGGAACTCTTACTCAAGGAGTTTCAATCCCATACCTCTCGAGGTAGATTTTACTAAATCCCTAGCTAGTGGTTTAGTAAAGGGATCAGCTAAATTATAGCTGGTACGCACATACGTAAGAGAAATGATTCCATCTTTGATCAATTTCCTTACGTAGGTATGTCTTAGACTATATGTCTAGACTTCCCATTATACACTTGTTGTAGGCTCTTGCTAGAGTTTGACTATCGCAATGTATTGACACTTTTGATACATTGTCCTTAGCCAGCGGAACTTCTAATAGAAGATCCCTCAACACTCAGCTTCTTGTCCTGCAGAAGCTAGAGCCACAAACTCTGACTCCATGGTCGAATGGGTAATGCACGTTTGTTTCTTGTCTTCCAAGAAACTGCCCCTCCGGCAAGTAAATACCCAACCTGTCGTAGATTTGTTATCCCCGACACTTGATATCCAACTAGTCGGTATATCCTTCTAATACAGCAGGAAATCTACCATACTATAATCCAAGATTCTTAGTTTTCAAAAGATAACCAAAATTCTTCAGATAGCCCTCCAATGCTCATTATTAGGTTGCTAGTAAATCTATTCTTACTAACTGCAAATGCTATATCAGGTCTTGTGCATTGCATCAAATACATAAGACATCCAATAGCACTTGCGTATGAGCGACGGCTCTTCCAGAATTCTTTTCTAGTTTAACACTTGGATCAAATGGAGTGTTCACTTCTTTGAACTTTAGGTGTTTGAACTTGTCTAGCACTTTCTCAACATAGTGCGACTGCGTAAGTTCAAAATCCCCACTGTTTTGTATTACTTTGATCCCAAAATAGTGTCAACTATTCAAGATCTTTCATCTTGAATGTGGAAGTTAAAACCTCTTCGTTTCTGTAATTCCACTCATCTCGTTGCTAATGATCAACATATCATCAACGTAGAGACAAAGAAATATCATGATATTTCCATATACTTTAGTGTATAAACACTTATCACAAATATTGTGAACAAAGCCATTAGAAATTATGACTGAGTCAAATTTCTGATGCCATGCTTTGGTGCTTTTTTAATCCGTACAAGGATTTAACAAGTTTGCATACCTTTTGTTCATTTCCCTGGAGCACGAACCCTTCGGTTGCTCCATGTAAATCTCCTCATCGAGATCTCCATTTAAGAATGTCGTTTTGACATCCATCTGATGAACATTAAGATGATGCAATGAAGCTAACGCAAACAATATTCTAATTTAGTCGTTCTTGCTACTGGTACATATGTGTCAAAATAATCAATTCTCTTTTGTCGAAATCCTTTGGCTACTAGTCTAGCCTTATAGGTGTTTAAAGTACCATCACTATGATACTTTCTCCTGAACACCCACTTACATCCAATAGGTCTTGACCCTTTGGAAGATGACAATTTCCCAAGTGTGGTTAGATATTATCGAATCCATCTCATCTTGGATAGCATCTTTCCAAAAAGATGAGTCCCGCGAAGCTATTGCTTCCTTAAAGGTTTTAGGATCATCTTCCACCTGAAGAATGATAGGAATCTTTCGAATAAATTTCTCGTATTTCCTTCTACTAAGTAAAAAGAAATTAGTTGAGAATCTATTTCGTCAGATCCTAGATCCTTAGCCTTTCGAACTCTCTTGCTGATCCGAAGCTCGGGTCGTTTTTCAACTAACCGTGAAGAGCTCTCCTCACGAGACTCTTCATTAGCAGGAATCTCAGAATCCTTATTCTTAGTAATAAGGTTCTCAAAAAATTCACATCTCTGGATTCGACAATAATGTTAGACTCTAAGTTTAAAAGTCTATATGCCTTACTATTGGCAGCATAACCTACAAAAGCACTTTTGATTCCACGAGGACCTAATTTGGTCCTTTTAGGATCATGTTTTTGTAATAAGCTATGCCCCCCACACTCTAAAATAACTGATATTAGGCTTACGGCCTTTCCATACTCATATGGTGAAATACCAGTTTTCTTCAAAGGAATTCGGTTCATTATATGATATGCAGTAAGTAAAGCTTCTCCCCACAAACTAAATGATAATTCAATGCATTAGCATTACATTTATCATTTCTTGATATGTTCTATTTTTTCTTTCGGCTAGTCCGTTCTGTTGTGGTGTCCGTGGTGCAGAACATTCGTGAATAATACCGTTCTCTTCACAGAAGGTATTAAATTCAAAAAAAAGTATTCACCACCTCTATCACTTCTAAGTATTTTAATGTTTCTACCAAGTTGATTTTCAACCTCTGATTTGTATATTTTAAAAGCATTAAAGGCTTCATCTTTATGCTTTAATAAATATACATATGTAAATCTAGAGCAATCATCAATGAAGGTAATAAAGTATTTATTACCTCCTCGAGATAATGTGCCATTAAATTATAAATCAGAGTGAACTAAATCTAGTAGGTTGGTATTACTCTACACTGTGAAAAGTTTTTTAATCATTTTGGATTTTGCACAAATTTCACACTTATCTAGTCTTCAGAATTGCATGAAATTAATCCAGATTTAATTAATCTTTTCATAGTGCTAATACCTATATGCGTAATCTACTATGCCATAAAGTAGAGGACTCAATCATGTAAGCAGAAGTAGAAACTTTATTGATTATTTTCAATGATACAAAGTTTGATCATACCCTCATCGGTATATCCCTTTCCAACAAACACACCATTACGGGTCAAAATTAATTTGCCCGACTCAAAGACAGATTTTATTCCTGGTTTACCCAACAAGACTCCACTGACGAGGTTCCTACTCATATCCGGGACGTGAAGTACGTTAGTCAGAGTTACTTTCTTTCCGAAGTGAATTGGATTTCCACATCACCTGTTTCCACGACCGTTGAGTGTCCTTCATTTTCCATCTGAACTTCTTGTCCATCATTGACTTCAAATAGGTTTGAATGCTGCTTTGTCGTATGAAACATGAACGGTAGCACAAGTATCGTACCACCATCCTGGAGCCTTCCTTTGACCGTCATGAGTTTGCTCACCGTAGCAATTATGTCATCTGTCTCAGTGAGATTTACCTTGCTGTTTTGGGTCTTTCGAACCCGACAGTCTCTGGCATAATGTCCTGCTTTGCCACATACAAAACAGCCGGTCTTGGGTCCTTTGGCGGTGCTAGAGTTCTTGAACTTTTGTTGGTCCTTCTTAGGACCGAGAAAGTTCTTCTTTCCTGCAGGCCTCTTGTCTTTCGTGCTCACCGCGTTAGTTTTAGAAACTCCGTTTGTTCTCGGATTTCTGTCTTTCCTTCGATTCTCTTCGATTCGAAGGTGTTTTTGAATCTGTTCCAGTGAGAAATCCTCAGAGCTGTGAAGTAGTTTCTTCCGATAACTATTCAAAGATGCTGGCAATTTAGTAATTATAGTACCAACTTGGTGAAGAACAGTTTGGCAACTCTAGAGGGGGGTGAATAGAGTTTTATAGAAAAATAGCCAATTAAAAATAACTCTTTCACCAACAATAAAAAATCAGAGTAAAGTGCGGAAAATAAATGAAGAGCAGAAGAGCATACGCAAACACAAGGATTTTAACCTGGTTTCCCTCGTGGAGGACTAGTCCAGGCCTGAGAACTCTAGCTCAGGATTAAATCCACTATTTGTGAAATAGTAGCTTACAACCCGTGCCTTTTCTTCAGAAGAGCACGTCAACTTCTAACAGAGGATCGCAGTGGCGATTTGCTTGGAATTGTCCAAGCGACTTCTTCACTCTTGCACAAGAATCCTAACTGAGAGATGCTGAGCACTCGAGACTTAGAAGGCTTGTGGCTAGTAGATAGGAAGGGTATGGCTTATTGAGCTTGTAGGAGAGAAGAGAAGAGAAGATTGAGTGAATTGAAATGAGAGAATTCATGCCCTATTTATAGTGTTTTTAGAGGCAGAATTCGGCCAGAATTCGGGTAGGAAAATTCAAAAATTTGGCCGTTGGACAGCTAGCAACCAGCTAACCCTAAAATTAGGGTTCCTGATTTCTAGGGGACAGAGTTCGGCCCGAACTCTGTGTGGAGGCAGAGTTCAGCCCAAACTCTGTCTCCAGAGCACAGAGTGGTCCTAAGTGGGACTTGTGGGCAATTTTTATTTTGGTGGAGCTTGGGATTTTGGGTAGGCTTATAGACTAAGTTCCAAGAGCTCAGCATAACTCAGAGTACATACTTCTAGACTCAATAAAATGTAAAAGTACAGACTCGAAAATACACTGAGAGTCGAAAACTGAGCTGTTGTCTGTCCTGAACTGAATGCAGACGTGTGTCGTATTGAATTTATACAGATATTAGTCAATGTAGTCAATATTTGGTTGACTGTGACTTTGTGTCAACAATCTCCCCCATATTGATAATTGACAAAATAATAAATGTATATTTCAATATTCATACCTGGACACAGTTGGTTAAAACACAGCTCCCCCATAAACAATGCCGAGCTAGAATAAGATAGCTCCCCCGTAATCAGTGAACGGTGCCGAGCTAGAATCAATAGCTCTCCCCCGTAAATAATGCATAGAACCTGTGGCCTGATAAAAATATTTTCCCAAAAGCAAACACAAGCACACAAATATACATATTTCTCCCCCTTTTGGCAGTTAGCAATATAAAGGATCATATAGACTGCATAAGGAAAAGCATGGGAATAGCAGTATAGACAATGAAAAGTAATCCAACCACAAGCAGAGAAGAAACAGTATAATACTAATAAAACAAGTCACTGGCATAAAGTAGAACTACGAAAAATAGCATAAAATGTTATCCACCAACCAGCACATCATCAGGGTTTGAAGACATAAATCCAGTACATAATCCATAACAAACTGAAATAACTAAAATCAAAAAAAAGGTAACTAAGACCATCAGCAGTGTCAGCAGCATATCAAGCCAATCTCCATCATAGAGCACGAGAAGGTCCTGGAACATCTGAAGGACCAGGGAATGAGCGACGAGGGTCCACAAAAGCATCATCAGGATCCATATACCTCATGACCCACGGATCGTCTATACGATGACCCGCGCGATCTGGATCCCGCTCAATAGGCACATGCAGATCAGGATGACGAGCAAGTGAATACCGCATATCATGCAGAGAGTTCCCAAGGGCACTGATCTGCAAGGTGGTACGGTAATCCTGCTGCGTCCAGCGATCATCTTCAATAGCAAAGCGATCGCGAAGCATAGTCTGAAGAGACTCAAGAGTGGCAGGAGGAGGAGGTGCATCCTGACCAAGAGAGGGGCGTCAGGCTCCTCATCAGCAGAATGCTCAGATGACTCAGAAGCAGCGACAGGCTGAAGGGTCGTGCTTTGGATAGAAAGGCAGGTGCAGGCAGGCAGGAACGGACAATCATGGATAGGAATGATGAAAGCACTAAAAACTAAAGGAAGATAGAGAGGATAAACCAAAGCTCTTGGTTTCTTCCGACAGTTGATCATCCAATCCATCATAGTCCGTGGAAAGTTGAATGGAATACGATAGTGGAGATGATATAAGGTGGAGATCTCAAGATAAGTGACTTCATCTGTTGAGCCAGCCTTGGGCAAGTAGTATTAAACACGATGCGATGAAGTTCTAAAAGTAGGGGTGAGATGCTTGGCCTTTAGCTTGCGAGGACTTACGTTAGGAGCACATAATCCTCCTTGAATCCTTCAAGGGAAGTATTGCCAACAAATTGAAGTTGACGTGCTTCCACAAGCTTGTCCCACACATCAAGATCCGGGAGAGCAAGAAAGTCTCCCAACTCAGAATCATTAAAGGCAATGGTAATGCCAGCAACCCGAGAATAGATGTGGGTTGCATCGTGAGTCAATTGCAGTAAAACATTTGAATTGCACTATGGTAGATGACAGAATTTGAAGCAACAAGTTCATCCAAACAAAGATCACGGAATAAAGACTCATATTGTGAAAAATAGTGAAATTTATGGGATGGCCCCCAACACAGGACGAGTTCTAAATCGCTAAACCATTCATAGAGGCTTCTAGCGATACACAATAAACGTTCGTCGTAAGTGTTAGGGTCATCGGGACGCGGCGGATTGAACAACGGATGAATGGGGTGTTGTTCAACTACTTGTTCACGGAGGAGGAGGAACCGAAGAGGAAGCA
>JANAVB010041618.1:554565-784557 GCA_029216955.1 Iris pallida | reverse complement strand
TAGAGCCCGCAGCACTTTTGATCTTCTCATGATTGCTATAATTCTTGCCAAGAGATTGCAGAGGATTAGTTATATCAAGAAAACGAGTAAACATCTGTGTAATTGACTCATCGGGTTTCATCTTGAAAGATTCATATTCCTGAGTCAGTCTACTAATTTTGGATTCCTTCACTTGGGAAGTACCTTCATGAGTTACTCAAGAAGTTTCCAAATTTTATGAGACGTCTTACAGGTTGAAACTCAGTTGAACTCCATTTTGTCAATTGCAGAATAGTGCATTAATGGCACGGGCATCTAGACTAGCCTTAGCTTTCTCAGCGTCAGTGTATTTGTCATGAGGCTTGTCTATAAGCTGGCCTTCAACCACTGTGGGTGTTGGTTTCTTATAACCATCAATGACTATAGACCAAAGATCAAAGTCAAGAGATTTTAAGAAGAAAGTCATCCGTGTTTTCCAATAGGTATAATTAGTACCATCAAAAAGTGGGGGCTATTGTGGATTGCCCTTCACCGTTGAATATTGATTTCACGGCTGCCATATATATACTCTCTGAGGTTTGTTATATAAGAATATAACCTACTTTGATACCAATTGTAGGACCGTTGAGCACCTCTAGAGGGGGTGAATAGAGTGTGTGTGCAGCGAAAAAAATAATCACCAATTTAAAAATTTAACTATGGCAGAAAGTAATAGACAGTAAATAAATTCAGCAAGAGATAGAAAGATCAAACTCAGTGACACAGCGATGTATACTGGTATCCCTCTGAGAGGACTAATCCAGTCTTGAGTACTCTTGCTCGATGTTAATCCACTATGGCACAAGCTAAATGAGAGCTTGCAGTCTCTTACAACACCATGCTTGGTGACAAGCGCACGACCAGCTTTACAACACCGTGCTTGGTGACGAGCGCACTACCAGCTCCACAACAAGAATAGTTGCTGAACTTGGAATAACCTCTTTACAACTCTTGAATACCAAAAACTCTAAATCAACACAGATATTACTGGCTTTTGGCTAAGAGATGTATAGGTATGATTTGAAAGTTGTAGATGTTTTGAAAACACTTGAACAGTAGAGAAGAGAAGATGAAGAATGAATGAGTGATTTGAAATAAAAATTTCTCTTCTATTTATAGGTTTTTCTGAGACCGAACTCGGACAGAGTTCGGACAGAGTTCTGATGCAAATATTTGCATAGAGACGTTGCTCGCGATTTGGAGGAACTGACATTTGAATTCAAATGACAGAACTCGGACAGAGTTCGGACCGAACTCGGGCCGAACCGGTTGTGAGTTCTGTCAATAGGATTTTCGAAATATTTTATCAAAACAGTTTATAAGAAAGGATTTTTGGAATATTTTATAAAAGATGTATAATTGAAAAATGGGTAGGCTTTTTGGAGATGTGAACTGGAATAACCCTAAGCCAGTATTATCAGATTGATTTTACAAAATAAATCCTAGACTCAAAATGTAAAAATACAGAATAAAATATAAAATGAGTCAACTTCATATTTGATGATGTCTATGCTTTGTTGATGTAGTACAACGCCCGTTGATATTGATTTCATATCTCCTGAAATGATTAGCAGCAGTTTGTATATTTTGCGTATTGACTTAAGTGCATATTGATTATCAAAATCGGGTGTGACCATGGAATGTGCCAGTAAGAGCATGATTCAAAAGATCGCCCGCGGTCTTGTATTTCGGCTCTGCTACATGAACAGCGATAGAGGGCCGCAGACCCACTTCAAATCATTTCACGTGACACTCCTCTATATATAGAAATACCAGTAAATTTGGACAATTTGTTAAATTTTGTCGTATTCAGGCTGCACCGTTTCGTTCCCTTTCCTCAACTTCATGAATTCATTCTCCTTCTCTTAACGAACGGCTGAAGAAAGGTACTCAACTTTAAAATCTTTGCAGAATGTGCCCAAGGGATTGGCGCTAAGTTGTTATCGTGTCGGATCTCTCGTTTGTGCACGACCACCAGTCGTGTGGTTTCAAACGTAGTTAAAGTTGTGTACAAGCGGCCTGCTTGGATTCTTCAATATCGAGGAGCTCGAAGTATTTTTCCAGCTCTTCCAACCAGTCTATCACCATAGAAGGGCCTTCGTGTCATTGAAGGAAGTGTGGCATGCTTTCTTTAACTCTGACACTTCAAACTTGTATCTTTTCGGTGTTGCAGGTTGACGCAAGGCTCCTCTGGGTCGACTTCGATGGGTCGAACCATAGTCTCGATGACAATAGATGCGGTTGTAGAGTTGCCATTGTCCACAATCATCTAGACAATCTGTTGCAGAGTATCAAGTTGCTTTTATTGCATCTTAGATTACGCGTCAAGCGAGCTTCAAATTGGGTCTGTCGTGCTCTGTTTGTCGATGCCAATTTTTGGATTATTTCTGCTACACCTCCATCATGCGTAGCATCCTCTCGATGGCATCGTTAGAAAGTCTGACCCACGATCTGCTTGAGCCACTCAAAGCACTTTGTCGTTCTCGGTCGCGGGTTCCGAAACTTCTGCTATACGACGAAACCCAAATTAGTCTCAAAATATTACGGACTCACTGTATGGAACAACTTATCTCATCAATATGGGATCAAGGGTTTGAGACTCTAGACGAGAAGCCAAAGGATGTAAAGTCGTACTCTTACACCATTATGTCATGACCCAATTCCGTAGAATCGATAGTCGTCCCCCGGACGTGATGTCGTGCGAACCTAAATCACGATCGCACAAGACATAGTCATAAGGTTATCCAAAATACAATATCCAATAGAGTATACAGAGAAATTGAAGCAACACATTTGAGATAGAAGAAATTTTCTTTTCATTAATAATAGACATTATTTACAAAACTCTATTATAATCCTTGTCGTGCAAGCTTACGACATGATTCGATTACAAAATGAACGTTGATGAGAGATCATGACATATGTTACATCCCCATTTACAAGAAAAACATTCAAAAGACCTTCTATCATGGAGAGTCGAGATATCTTTTTTCTAGACTGAATGTGGAGTCTTCAAAAGAATCAAAACAAGCCTTCGATCCACAGACGAGGCTTCAAAAGAACTTGCGTCACCTTGAGTTTAGTTGGCACGCCCTTCTTGGTTCAGGATACCTGTGGAGAGCGAGGATCAGTACGTTACACTTATATCGGTGCATGGCAAGTTAAGTTTGGCGCTCTCATTTGGTTCAAGAAATTATGTGAAGCGTGTTATATATTTTGAATGATCTTTCTGATAGAACTGGGAATTCCCAGGACCCTTAGTTTGGTGCGTATTGATCGATAAAAAGTTAAACAGATTTAATACGTGTTCTAACCCTTCATAGGCGAAAACTAGGGTTCAGAATTATACCTGCGACGGAAAGAATACAAGTAATTCCTGGCAATCTCGAGCGTACGAACCCAAGATCTTCTGCACGTATTCCTTCTTGAGTTGGACGTCGTATGGGCGACGATCTCCCAACCTTTTCTTCTCCTTAGCAGCCCTCTCTTTCTCTCCTTACGTGAATCACGAATTTAGAGAAAATCATATCTGATTAGTAATCTGGCGGTCAGAGAATAGAGGATATATATAGGATACGGCAGGGACCATGAGGAGAAATTAGGGTTATGCCTCTAACGGATCTTGATATCCCGTGTTCAGCCTGAACACACAATCCAGGCCCATTAACAATAGCTCGGTCCACTAATGAGCTATTGTTGCACTACCTCCCTAATCCCAAATTATGTTTGTGGGCTCCTTTTATTATATGCTCGTTTGGCTCCCCATGTTAAGATATCGTATGTCTGTCGATCAAATTAAGTTACTGACAACTATATTGATTCGACATCTTTTATCCTTAAGTAGTACCGCTCAACTTTATTTGTCATGTCGGATATAATCCACCTACAGGGTTTACATGACAATCATTATGAGCTCCTTAAGGGGACATCATCAACCCGATGTATCGGGACATGGATTCCATTTATAATCAACAGCCTATCATACATACAATGTCATTACCCAATTCATAGTGTTTATTGATCCATAATGAATCTCACTCTTTCATGAGTCAAAGTAATGCACACTGCATATACATGTCTGTTATTATATCCAGATTAAGAGCACAAGCATCCATAATAACTGAGGTGTTTGTTCTCCTATGTAGTCAGTATAAAGAGAACAACCTCAAGTGGTCATGTTCAACACACACAAATTGTACTAGTGTAAATGTATAGTCAAGATAGACTAATACCAGATTACTACAACATTTCCAATAAATTGTCCAAGTCCATCTAGGTTGTGAACTATTTATATACTCCATAGGAAACTGATAATATGATCTTCTATGTGACACCACACACCATATTATCTACAATAGAATATCAGACATTTGCATAACACTTGCAACAAATACAATATGCAAACATTTGCCCATATGATTCTCATTCAAAATTTAAGGAAATAAGGTTACTACAAAAGTGATGCTTTTAGTATATAAACCTAACACTTTCTAGACATCCTAGTAATTTTCATACAAGCATTTGATAGGCATAAAGACATAAGTTACGTTAGAATTACCCATGGCATAGTGTGTCGTGCAATGTGAGGCTTACCATATTCTTTCCTGTCAATTGTTATCATTTGCTAGCATAGTGTGTGCGATTTTTATATGTGGTGGTCACTAGCATCACAAGACATCTTGGACTATAGCTGGGTTTAGACGGCACTCCTTTCAGTGCGAGTAGCGAGCTCCGCTAAAAGTTTACCAAATAACCATGGTTTTGTTTTATCTAGCACAGCTATCTTTTGCTTCCTCCTAGCTCGAATCGATCTCGTGTCTCGGGGTATTATTTGAGGAAGTTGTTCCTTGTGCACAAGTTGTCCATGATCGTGCTAGGTTAGACTAGTTATTAATCAAGCGTGATCTTTAGTTCGTGAGCAACATAAGCATTTTTATCGTTCTTTTGTTGTATTATGGCGACAGTTATTCAATGATTCAATCTTTACTTATCTCAGTTCTATAACAGGCATAACATATTAAGCATGTAGTAATTTATGATATGGCAATTATAGCGGATGTCGTGAGAAATTGTGCAACAGTTCATTAAAATCTAAGCATTCGTGTCCGTTGGATAACCAACTAGCAATCTATCGATTGATTGGGATTCAAGATGTTCAGGAAGGAGAAGGGTCAGTCACTCGCTATGATTGTTTGATTGAGGTGAGAGACCCGTTGGCTACGCTAGATGGTACCTACACGATCACCTGAAATCGCATAAGCAACTGTAGAACACTGTTTCATTCAACGAGTTCGATACGAATGCAAAGTTCAAAAATGTCAGCCCTGAAAACCATCAAAAACATTCACGAAAATATATTCAGAAACCAAAGCCAAAGAAACAAGTGAGGCATAAAAAACAGATCAACGGGAAGTCCCTCCCGACTCAGCCTCAGAGTCTATCCTCGAGGCACAACCCGCTGAATATGGGACTTGATTCCGAAGAAGCCATTCCGTAACGAGGAATGGATCTTAATTCAATCATTCTGTTCAATCGATCCCGATCAATCGGTTTCGACCAAATCGACAGCAACAATGTTCCTTTATCGTGCACCCCGTAGACAACAAATAGAGCATGATGTAGGGACGGGGCACTACAATACGTCCTCGTCGTTGATGGAGAGGAAGCTCGTCATTGATAGAGAGTAAGAATATACTGAGTTGTTTGAGAGAAAGAGTGTGTCGGAAGCATAAATGGAAGGGGTGAATGGGGCCCGCGAATAGGGGAAAAAGTTGTCATGAAAACAAGTTTCCTTTCCTTTTTGACAACTGCTGTTCTAGGAGCAAGTTTTCAAAAAAAATGGAAAACCAATCTGTGAACTTTAGCTGCCAAACACAGTTTTGATAGGTTTTTACACTTAAACTCAAAAAAGTGAGTTTAAAAGTGTATCCAAATGCACCCTAAGTTTCTTTTGGTTTCTAGAAATCATAAGAAACTAAAGAAAAGTGAGTTTCCAAATAAAAACATTATTGTTGCTAGAAAGTAAAAACTATAAACTTGTCACTAATGATGACATGTAATAATAATAAAAAATTATATAAAGGATTAAAGATTGGTGTTTAATTTTGAAACAGTAAGAAATAATAAATAACTAGGTCATAACTGTTTTTTGTTAGTTTCCATGGCTCTCTATCCAATTGGATGGAAACTAGTTTCCACTTTAGTGGTGGCAAGTTTTATAACACACTTTTTATTGTCAAACATGCAAGTAAATAAAAACTAGCACTAGTTTCCACTGCTTTCCTACTTTTTCTTAACTTTCCATTTGTAAACAGGCCATTAAGTTCAAATCTCTTACCATGTTTCTATCAAGGTGACATTAAGTTCAAATCTCGTACCATGATTCTATCAAGGAACTAAGTCGGTCTAGTTTCATCGACCAAAGGAACAAAACATTATATTTGGCAAATTATATACCACATAAAACTAACTCATGAAGAAAGTGTGCCTTCAAAGCTCATTCACCTGGATAAGTAAATAGCTCTTGAGGTAGATCTTCCTACCCTGAAACCAAAATGGCTTTAGAAGACAGTTTCTTTGCATCTATGTCTTTTGCAAAAAAATTCTCATAAGCTTAACCTCATGATATCTCGAAATAAAAGTTTGTATGTCTTCTTAATACTTATGTTATGCATATTTCTAGCTACTTTCGTTGAGTCGAGTATAACTGAAACCTTGATAATCACTATGATTACTGAATTCTCAATCAAAATGTTAAGCCCACAAACTGAGTCACTCATTGTTATGGACATTCCATCCTTTTATACCTTTATGTCTATTTGCTATATTATCTACCGAGACTCCTGCTAATGATTTGGGAAGTTCATAATGTACGCACCTCGCCCTAATATATAGAGGGTTGCAACCATGTCATAGTGTTGCCTCAACACACGGAAGGATCCTACAATCATCAGATATAATTTTGTGCGACTTGACCAAAGCTCCTTTGTCAGAGCAAGCGCTAAGCCTTACTGTCGACATCATCGACTAGTGGTTCGATGCAAACATAAAGTAAGCATGGGCTTTAAAGCATCAGTCTCATGTTTCTTCTTCCTAGTCCAAACTACCACAAATGCCAATATTTCCTTTACCACAACAATAACCACACTTTTCCCACAATACTAACACCATTTTCGTGTCATTAACATCGTCAAGATCGCTATAACACAAACAACTACCGAAAGCGAGCGAGCTGTTGGATTGTATCTCATTTCCGGTTGAGCACTCAAAAAGGGGGGTGAAAATAGAGTTGATAATTTTGTCACACATCGGATAGAAAGTAGGATCATGAGGTGTAGATAATTGGAATTTGTTCAGGTGTTATATAAAAATTCTTTTAAGGCATAGGGCCCAGTTTAATATCGCACATCATGGACCAGAGTCATACCGTCCGCGTTCCAATACTAGCCTAATTGTGGAAACTAGAATAAACAACAAATATTCATTGTTGAAAGAGTAGATCTAGTTGTAGTAGTTATATTTATCAAGAAGCTAGGCTTAGGGTTTTGGGGATGGTGGAGATGCTAAAAGCCCTAACCCTAAAACCCTAGTTTGGGTTTGTAATAAACCTGCCAAACTCGTCATAGGCACTTCTTGGCGTCGGGGTGGTAAGCTTTATCTGCTTCCAGAGGAGGCCAGGAGAGTCGTTCCTCCTCACGATTGCCATTGCTCGGCTCCAGAGAAAGCACCAAACCTACTGCTCATCTTCTCTGTTCCTCTGCGTTACTTCTGCTTATGTTTTATTTTTCTTTTTTCTTTTTGAGGTATCTTTTCTCCAAGATGGCATGTGGCTATATAAGCTACCCAACCGTCCGAGGGGATTCGAACCCAAGATTTCTGCTTGTGCGGCCCCCCGCACTACCACTAGGCTAGTGCCTTAGGGAATACTTCTGCTTATGTTAATAAGCTAGTTTATTGTGGCTCGTGAAAGCAAGGAAGAGTTTGCTTCCGAAATCTTCTTTTGTTTTTGAAAAAACAACGGCAATACCAAACCAGACCTTCTAAATAAGCATAAACAGAACTTTAGGGCTGGTAGGGCAAGGTCCTTAAAAGTAGGATCCATCCTCAAAAGGGACGGGCTAGTTGAAATAACATGTCTGACACTAGGGCGAGCATTATTCGTTTTTTGACCGAAAATCGAACCGAACCAAATAAGAGTTTCGGTTCGGTTTGAAAAAAAATCGTTTCGATTTTGAAATAATAAAAATTTTATTTTGTTTTGATTTTGGATTTTGATTTCGGTCCAAAACCGAATAATATTATAAACTTATATAAATATCCACAATTTTTTCATATTTATAATTAAAGATGTGTATACTTTGAAACAATAATTCTATGTATGTGTTTTGAAGTCCAAACTTTGATAATTTAATAATTAGTCCAACTTTCGACACAGTTTTGAAATATAACAAATATATGTACAAAAATTATAATTTTTAATATAACTTAACCATAATTCTAACTTTGGACTGAATCCATTAAACAATACAAATAGCTCAACCGAACAAACAAGGGCAGAGCCACATACAAAGGACTGGGTCCACTGCCTGTCACGCCCCGTTTCCAAATAGTGGAAACTAGGTGCATTGATACATCTCCAGGCTACGCACAAACACAAATTCAATATTAAGATTGTGATTATCGCCTGTGAAATCTAGGATAGGGTACAAGATATATATTACATTCTAGATCTTCCATACATAACTTTACATCATTTTATACAACTTGACTACAAGTTCCATCAAACATTCAATTTACATATTTTGAAAACAAAACCAACTTGTCGACATTTCGACCAAGCTACCCGATTTTCATTCATCTCCTTCTTCATCGAACAGAGGCATTGTTTTTTCCGGGTTCTCGTCTTCCGTGAACAACTACTAGGTCGTTTAGAAACGACAAGTAAGACCTCGGTCAAAGGCGGTAATAAGTAAAAATATAATTTAGATGAACTTAAGAAGTATAAGAAATGTAACTTAATACCTTTATTGTAAGACATCTAGAAATGTTATATAATCCTAATCCAACAAGTCATCACACAAGACCTAACTACAATATAATCATAAATATTATTCCTCATGGTTATGCAAATTTTAGAGAACACACTGGATCACGATCACCCTCTATTTTCCCGACAATAATCACATTTACCCGGGACCAGATGGTGTCTGGATTGGGTACGGTTCCTTAGATCCGACCTTCCATATCTTGTGGAAAACTTGTATTCATTAACTTTTTAAATTCCGGTTTTATTCTCAGAATTTACTGGACTGTTCTCTGTTGGTGAGCTAGGCCTCACCCCTGACATCGAAAGGCCTTACAGATGCGGGACTACTGATCAGCTTTTACTGGTGTTATATATTGTAGGGATTTTGATAGATATGATCCATTTGTTCTCTTCCACCCCATGATACAACTACAAACACAGACAATAGTCGATTGACTCCTAGGTCTAATTATATTAGGTTCTAACTCAATTACCGTATCGTATGTCAAAGACAATACGTCATACGGTAATCGCTTGTTGGCAGAAGATTATCCAACTTATTACCATCTCGTGTGTCAGAACAACACGCCTTATGGTAAAAATCGTTAGCAAGGAATCGTTCTTCAACTTATTTTACCATCTCGTGTCAAAGACAACACGCCATATGGTAGTATCTAATTGACTAGAAAACTGGATATAAACTTAGATTATTCAATTAGGTTTTCCTAATCCTGGGACTTTCTAAATTTGGCTATCTTTAGAAATTACTAAAAATTTTAGCAGAGCCTCCTTTGTATTTGTTAATCCGGAAAGTTTTACAATAGACAATATACATATATATCAAAATCGGGTACGTCGACCCCTTCGGTGGAGCAACTCTCAACACCGGAACCACTCAATATTATATAAAAGTGCACTTAAATTTAGGCTTTCTTACCTTAGCAAGCAATTAAACGAGTAAGCAATTTTCTTGGGGTTTTTGCTAAACACTGTTCAAGTTTCAAAACAAAACTTATTAGTAGCATAACGTTATCAAAATCTTACTTTCAATATAATATGCAAAATAAATTTGTAAACCTTGCAACCTTGGCTTGATATTATTCTCATACATAGTAAATCCAAATGTCCAATTCAACTCATATTTACTAAGTACCATAATTTAACTTCTTGAAAATACAAGAGGAGGTTTAATATTGAGAACTTATAGAAATAGGGTTATGCTAACATATAGGTGCTATAAATACCTATTTTAACTAGTTAATCATGCTAAAGCATGATAATTTAATATAATTCAAATATGGACAGATTTAAAGTAGCATGTTAATTTGCCAATTTTTCATTCCGATTTAACGAAACTAATACAAGTATACACAAATCATGCAAAGAAATATAAAATCCATATATGTTGATTTTCTTTAAAGTGTATAGGTTGAATTTCTAGGTTGTGCCAAGACTTATAGGTGTCCATGATATTATAAACACATAATTTTGTATCAACACATTGTGTCAAAGTGTATATATATGTGTAAATATGTATGTATAAATATATACATATATATATAGATCTCATGCATATATAATTATTCCAAGGATTATATCCATACATTCTTCTTTATATATATATATATATATATATATATATATATATATATATATATATATATATATATATATATATATATAATTTTATTTTTTGAGAAGGAGGAATATTATTGATGTATCAGGCGCAAAATGCCAAAGCCTATACAAGAAGAGCGCATAGCGCTGGCAAGAGAAAAGAAACAGCTAGACAAGCCGACAAAACAGAAACAAGATGACAGAGACTAATCTAGGGTCTCCCATAACTTGGGCGTGGAGTGCGAGCAGCGCCTCCGGATCTTTAGAATCTGTCTGATGATTTCCCTGTACAAAAAAAAAAAAAAAAAAAATATATATATATATATATATATATATATATATATATATATATAATCACAACAAATTTTAGATGTAAAGTGTCCATAAATAGGTTACTACCAAAATTCAAATTTAGGCTCATATGCACATTTTATTTTCATAAGATTGGATTTTGTCAATAATTTCATAAATTCCAGAATTGAAATTTAAACCATATTAATTCAAGAAAATTAGGAGAACCAAATTAAAACAAATTTCAAAAGGAAAGAGGGAAGAGGACATGTCTTGGTTTTCTTGTATTGAACCTAGATGTTCTTCCAACCTTTCCTATCATAACCCAAATTAAAGATTTAAATTATATTATATATCCCTATTTAATTAAACCTAATTTTTTGCCTAGGTTTTGAAATTGAAAGAGAGGAAAAAAAATGAAGTTTTTACCTAGGTTTTAAGGAAGTGGAAGAGGAGAAGGAGATGTTGCTCGAGAAGGGGTGGTGGCCGGCGCGTGGTCGACGGCAGCGAGTGGCCGATGGTGGTCAGCGTCGGTGGTGGCCGGCGGCAAGAACGGTAGCAGCAGTCACAGCAACAATGGCAGCAGCAGTAGTAATCTCAGCAGCAGTAGTAGCAATGGGAGTAGGGAGGAGGGAGAGAGAGGTTTGTATGTATGTCTGTGTGTAGAGGAAGGGGAAAAAGAAATAATGAAGGGGGAAGTGATGATGTGTCTCATGGAGGGGGTTTTCTCCATGCTTGAAGACATGTGGCATGAACTAATGCCACATGTCATAGGTGAATGACACCTATGCTGATGATGTGCCACCTAGCTTCTTTGGTTGCCACCTAGCCCAATGTCATGACACATAACCCAATTTATGTAGAGAAGCCCTTGTTTAATTTACACAATTTTGTTAGGGACCAATGTGAAAAATTTTTGTAGAGAAAATTATTACTATCATTATTAAGAAAATTAAGACATAACACTCTACCCTCCTTAGAGGAATTCCGTTCTCAGAATTTGAAATAACTAATATAATATATGTACTAACCAGGCCCTGAGAATAGATACGGATACTGGCTCCTCATATCTTCCTCTTTCTTCCAAGTTGAATCTCTTGGGGAATCCTTGCTCCATGCAACTCGTACTAATAGAATGACCCAATTTTGAAGAATCTTGTCCCTTCGGTCCAGGATCCCGGCAAGTCTTTGCTCTACTCGTAGAGTTGGTCCGACGGTGATCTCTGAGTGATCTAATATGTGACTTGGATCCGATATATATCTTCAAAGTTGTGAAACATGGAAAACATTATGCATTCCCTCTAGTGTTGGTGGTAGAGCCAGTTTGTAGGATATATTCCCAATCTTTTCTAGCACAATGAATGGTCCAACATATCTTGGACTTAATTTTCCTCGAGTCCCAAATCTGATTGTTCCCCTGGTTGGCAAAATCTTTAGAAATACATGATCACCGGGTTGGAATTCTAGTATCCTTTGGTGTTTGTCAGCCCACATTTTCTGTCTATTTTGAGCTTCCAGTAAATGGCTTCTAATTGCTTTAACCCTGTCTACTGTTTGTGCTACCAGTTCTGGACCTAGTAATTGTCCTTCTCCTATATTCGTCCAACATACTGGTGATCTACATTTCCATCCATACAAGGCTTCAAAAGGGGTCATTTTGATACTATTATGATAACTATTGTTATAAGAGAATTCTACCAAATGTAGATGATCGTCCCATGATCCTTCAAATATGATGTAAACCTTGTATGATTGTCCCAAATATATTTTAGGAACACATTATATGTGTTCCAAAATCTACTTTAGGAACGCCTTCTAAACGTTCCAAACTAACATTTGAAACGTTTTATAACTGTTCCTAATATTGCAACGCCACTTTTAGGAACGGTATTTATATGTTCCTAAAAATATTAGGTACATTAAAAGCCTGTTCCTAAATGCCTTTTTGGTGTAGTGAAATCTAATGTGCAGGCCCTTAGCATGTCTTCTAAAGTGTGAATTGTCCTTTCAAACTGACCATCCGTTTGAGGGTAATAGGCGAAACTAAATTTCAACTGGGTACCTAGATTCTCTTGTGGACTTTTCCAGAAATATGATGTAAACATTGTGTCTCGATCTGAAATTATGCTTACGGGCACACCATGTTGGCTAACGATCTATTTCATATACATATCCACCAGTGCTTCTATCGTTTGTCCAACTCGAAAGGGTAGAAATCGAGCTGACTTGGTAAGTCTATCTATAATGACCCAGATAGTGTTATTACCCCTTTGTGTCTTAGGCAGTCCTATCACAAAATCCATTGTGAGGTGTTCTCATTTCCATTCAAGTATGGATAGGGGTTGAAGAAGTCCTGCCGTCCTTTAATGTTCTGCCTTGACTTGTTGACAGACGAGACATCTGGACACAAATCTAGCAATTTTGTGCTTCATTCCATGCCACCAAAAGTTTTGTTTCAGATCCCGATACATTTTAGTACTACCCGAATGGATAGAATATTGAGAATTGTGTGCTTCTGACATAATCTCTGTCTATAAGACTCCACCGGGTACGCACAATCTATCTCCGAATCTTAATGATATGTCTGGATGCTTCCTTATTCTGATCTGGAGTCCTTTTCTGTTTGTTTCCAAATTTTCTGAAATTTTACATCACCTTGTTGAGCTTCTTTAATTCTATCTATCAGGGATGTCTGTACTTGTAAATTTTCTCATACACCTTCTGCTATTGGGCATATCACTTCAACTCCCATTTTCCTTAAATCCTACAGGATTTCTTGTGGGGTACTCATAAAGAATGTTGTTGGTCTTCTACTCAGAGTGTCTGCTACTTTATTAGCCTTACCCGGAAGATAATCTAATTCCATATCGAAATCCTTGAGTAACTTTAACCATCTTTATTGTCTCATATTAATTTCCTTCTGAGTAAATACATACTTCAAGCTTTTATGATCTTTATATATTTTGATTCTTTCTCCATACAGGTAATGTCTCCATAATTTAAGAGCAAATACTACAGCCGCAAGTTCTAAATCATGCATTGGATAATTTCTCTCATGCGGTTTTAGTTGTCGAGAAGCGTAGACTATAACTCTTCCACGCTGCGTTAGCACACAACCTAGCCCTTTGCCTGAGGCATCACTATACATCTTATATCCTCCTGACCCTGATGGTAATGCCAATACCGATGCTGAAATCAGCCTTTCCTTCAGTTCATCAAAGGCTGCCTGGTATTTCTCTGTCCAATTAAATTTCTCTTCCTTTCTGGTTAGCCGATTTAAAGGTTCTGCGATCCTTGAGAAATTATCCACGAAGTATCGGTAGTACCCTGCTAAACCCAAGAAAATTCAAATTTTTGCTATAGATTTTGGTGTTGGCCAAGATTTAACAGCTTCTACCTTCTTTGGATCCACTAAAATTCCTTCACTACTAATGATATGGCCTAGAAATGATACATGGTCCAACCAAAATTCACATTCACTAAATTTTACATATAATCGTTCCTCTCTCATAGTCTGTAGCACTATCCTCAGATGCTCTTCATGTTCATCTTCATTCTTCGAATATATGAGGATGTTGTCACGACCCGCATCCGCTTTTCGGATACGAAACGTGTCCAAGCCCAGCCTATGCCGCAGTGTCGGCGGTAGTACGCTATCTATACTCAAGTCACGGCAATCTAGAATCACGAAAAAACTATATCTCATCCACCGCATAATCATGTCACAGGCGAGATCAATGAAAAGACATGAACTGAATAATAATGAATAAACTGAATATCAAGAATCACTGTCACGTCCGGTGGACACAAATCTACTACCAATAGACGGAAGAAAATAAAAGAATACATGGAGTAACTAACTGAATAAAAACTGTTAATCTAGACCACCTCAAGTGCAAACGATGCGATCTGATGCTGGCTCAACCCTCTGGTCTGCTCCTAACTCAAACTGGGCTAACCTGAAGAGATCATCAGGTCCTCAGAGGACTAGCAAGATACATAAAAACGAGCCTTTCTAACAGTTTATTATGCATGGAGCAAGTAAAACTGAGCAATGAATAACGCACAAATCTATACACTGTCTACGCGAAAATAAACTGCTGAACAAGGACTCAAGAACTCATGTCAAGATGTCAACGGATAACTGAAACGAATACTCAAACCCTCGTCCCTAGCGTGGACTCGCAGGTTTGAACTACTAATCCTCGTCCCTAGTGTGGGCTCGCAAATTAGCATCTACTACTAACCCTCGTCCCTAGTGTGGACTCGCAGGCTAGCATCACCCTCGTCCCTAGTGTGGACTCGCAGGCGTAACCCTATACCACTAACCCTCGTCCCTAGTGTGGACTCGCAGGCTAGCATCTACTACTTACCCTCGTCCCTAATGTGGACTCGCAGGCTAGCATCACCCTCGTCCCTAGTGTGGACTCGCAGGTGTGGACCAATAACTACTAACCCTCGTCCCTATCGTGGACTCGCAGGTTAGCTTCAAAGTTCAAGACACGGAGGCACGACTCAATCACGGCACGATCGATAAGACACAAGGCCAACTGTGAACACTGTCTAAAGCAAGGATAAAAATATACCAGCTTGATAGAAAAGATACATGGCATGAGAAACTGGATAAAATAATAAACAGTGCATGTAAATAAAGCTGTGTAGAAAGGCAAGGTATACTTGCCTGCGGTCCTGAGCTGCTGGCACGGATCAGAATTCGTACTATGGTCCAAGTAACCTGTTTTATACATTTACAATGTCAATAAGGAATTTAAGGTAAGTAATACTCTATTTACTAGGTTCTTAGCCTAAGATCTTAGTCTAGTTTGGTTTCCCTATGATTTACCCTTGTTCTTATGCCCTCTTCTAGACATGTCAAGCTAAATCCTACTTATAAGTTTATTGAATTGAGTGGCAACACTGATTATAGTTAAAAAAAATATCTAACCTTCTATTACTCCACACTATATGTATACCCCTGCTAACAACATAATGGTGCTGCTCAAATAGTGGACTGATACTAAACTGATATGCAACATGGACATTGGGACTGATATGTACATGGGACTGACATTCAAAAAGAGGACTGAATATAGGCATCCCTCTCACTGATACCTAAATAAGGCACTGAACAATCAAAAAGGATTGAATAGTGGCTGGGAATGGGACTGCACATGAATGAGATGTAGGCCAAATGAACTCATCCTTCACTAGAGACTGAACAATGAAGATGTTATCTTATACTCGAGCCATCATACCTGCATCTCATCACTGAACACAAGTCCAAAGAGGACTGAACCTCTTTTAGGAGTGCAGGAACATCCTAAAGTGAGCATTCAACCTGTGAATAAACAAAAACAATATGTGGAGTAATCCTAAGGGGTGATTTGATTAGATCCAAACTAAGTGTCACAGCCAAAACAAAAACAAGGTCATCGGTCTTGGTCAGCCCATCCATATGTATCAGAACAATAGGCAATCCTTTTAAAATAATGATGATTTCATCTTGGCCAATTAAGATGGGAACTGACAGGCATTCTGAGCTGAAGCTGTAATTGAAAATACATGACCATTACATTGCATTTATAGATTTCGTTAGCAATAAAGTTGTAGTGTTTAGCCAATACATCTCATAACTTATGTCAAACTTTGAAATAAATTTATTGTGTATGGACAATAAATCTCCAACCTTTTACAGAATGTTAAAAGTTCTTCACCTGGATGAGGTATCAGAGTTTACAATGTTCTAACAATTTGGTAGGCCAATACTCCTCAAGTTCGAACTCAAATAATAAAAGAATCCCAGAGAGCTAGAAAGTTAGAAAATAGTAGAAGGAAGTTTGATATAGTTAGATACATATATGCTATCTTACAAACATGAAACCAAATTCTGAACAATTGCTATCTGCCATTTCCATCACATCTCATTACCTGTGTAAGGAATGAACCCCTATTAACCCTCTCAGGTTTTTGGCATAATTGAACAATAGTGTTTGATACCTAGGGGTATTGACAACCTGTGTGTGTCAAACCTGTTACCAGGCTGACCCAAGTGACCCTCAATATCGATTTGGTATACCTCTTGGTAACTCTGTTCTACAGAGAGTTGTATCACAGTGTCAAAATACATTGGTATTCCTGAATACCTGTTTCCTAGGGAATAGGTACCAACTAATCTGATCATATAATGTTATGTGTCGAAGAAACCATGTTGTCCTGGATTCAGGATGAGTGTCCCAGGATTCGGGATCAGACTTTTCTCATATCTGAACTTCAGGTACTAAAGTTCTAATCCAAAGTTAACATGCCCTCGTTCATTAGGTATCAATATGATACCCGACCCTTAAGACTGATTTGTTCTTGAGAACATACCATTGGTATCCGATTTCTACTGATACTCTTCGAGTATTCACATGATTTTCAGATGGTATAATACTGGGCTTGATACTCTAGCCCCCTTATCTATTGCTGTGTTTGACATATGTACTGATATAGTCAAATGTCTGGTAGGCCTCCCAATGCAAATTATATCAGTTATAACTGATACTCCGGTTTCATCCAAAGGTGTACTCCTAGATCAGATGAGATATTTTGTCAATGAGTGTTAGGTAAATAATTTGGGTTGTCACTGGTCGGAAAACAAACAACAAGGATGGATTAATCTCCATATCAGGATACTGTACAAGGGAATGGATTTATCACTCTGTTACAGTAATTCTGGGTATACTCAAGATTTTGGTATCAGGATAATACCTGGCATACTACAGTGTCACTCATGTTTCTAATACTCCTCCTTGGGTTCATATACCAGGTGCCTCCAACCCATGTTACCCGAACATTTGGGCACTGCTACTTCCGCGAGACTTCAGAGCAGTGCATGGCCTCATTGAGGGTACCTCTATTATACAGGGAATGGGCAACCATACCAAGTAGTGGCAATAACGTCATGATGGCCCGTGGCGTCAGGTGCTATCGAGCTGGTTTTTAACCTATGTGTTTACATCCATAATAGAGATCACTCTCACGCATTCTATTCATTGCACACGTGACACTATATGCAATATGTCTGTTAAATACCATGTTCATGATACCCAGGATCACACTGTTGATCTGTGTGTGGTTCATACGGTCTGAAATTCAAAACCAAGCCATGTAGTTGGTATTAAACCAGGTATCTACTGAGGACTCTGATCCTAGGGTCGAATACAATGCCAATATCCAACGACCACTAAGTTGTCGATGTCTGATACTAAGGTATCAGTACAATACCAGTGGGTTTGACCAAGGAAAGAAGCAGATGTATAATACGGCAGGTCATGTGCCTCTAAGAGTTCTAAACACCTTGAAAGTTTTAAAGGATGCTATCCCGTGGTCATGTGTCAGTATTTATTGTGGTCGAGGCCAAAGGTATCTATACTGCTATGACAAATCGCCACAGGATATCAAAATCTATTCAAAACCGTACCTGGTCTAAGCCACCATGCAGCTCTGCCCTCAAGGCTGTCATACCTTACTATATAGCCATCATCTGTACAGGTATTATTTACCAAGTGCACAACCAATCGGCATACAATCTTAAAGACAGAACATAGGGATCTTCCTCTGATCTAGATTCCTTAATGTCTGTTCCTAAAATACATAACCCTTTCCAACTCTAATACTCATTGCCTCTACTCGGATCCCTTGTCAAACTTGTCTACATTGATTTTATAACGATGACATAACTACAACCACCCATCTTGTGAATTTCATTATCCCTTCTAAATATTAAATCAAACAGTTAATAACATGGAGACTGAGATCACAAGAGTAGATTATGAACCTGATGGGTTGATTTGCCGTGCTCGACTGAACCTTCGACTCCTCTTTGTTCTTCCATGCTTCCTTGACAGATCGGGGTTTTAGGGTTCGTTAAGGAAAAGTCGGCTGCTCCTCTTATACAGGACTCACGCAAGGGGGATAGCATGAATCTGAATTTAAATCAGATTTGGTTTGAAAAGTAAAATCTGGATTAAAGCCTCAAAGGCGTTGTCCGAATGTGGTGGTATAGGATTTGCTCTGATCCGTTAAAACAGAAGTTTCAAATATTGACTGTTTTACATAAAAACCCTTACCTGAAATCTTAGTCGCAAGGAACCCCCATTCCTTTATTACCATTTGTACCCTCTACAGAGGTTTAAATAAACAAAATAATATAAAGCTTAACAATTATATATGTGGGACAAATAAATGATAAAATAAAAAAAAAAATTTGCGAGGATAAAATTGGTCAAGGGGTTGACAACTCTACCCCCCTTAAACAAATTTCGTCCTCAAAATTTAAGGAGCTGGTGATCTACTGGAGTAAATAGTCTAGAATAACTGTTATAAAATTCTTGCGAATACTTGCAAATCAAAGTCAAACATAGTGTCTATTAATAATGCTTTTGCTATAATCTACTGAAAATTTCCGCCATTAGCTCCTTGTGGTGTCGCCGCCTCTTCCGTGATCATGGAAAAGGCTCGCCCTCCTGCTGCGGTTGGTAGTGGTGGGGCACTTGCATTCTTCTTCGGACAATTGCGAGACAGGTGTTGGTTGGATCCACAAGTCCAACACAATCCTAATCTGCTGCGACAATTTTCTTGAGTGTGGCCTTTCTTCGAGCAATGCTGACAGATGGGAATGTCTTGGACTTGGCGTGGGGCTGCTTGTGGTTGCTGCTGATGCTGCTGCGCTGGTGTCTTCCCTGAAATATTAGGACGTTTTACCGATGCTGCTTGGTCGCTGCCTCCTCCGAGTGCGTCTCGATTCCTCTTCGGCTTGCGGCTCAGTTCTTCTTCTACAGCTTGGGCGACTTCTACAATCTTCTCGTAAGTAGTGGCTCGACTTGTGGCGATGGCTAGACGAATCTCGTGAGATAGTCCTTTTCTGAATCGTCGCGCCTTGTCTTCAGGGGTGCTGACCAAGTTCTCCACGAAGCGGCTGAGACAAGAAAACTCTGATGTGTACTCGTCAACAGTGTGGTTGCCCTGCTCTAAGTGCTCGAACTGACTCACCAATGCTTCTCGTGCTACGTATGGATAGAATTTCCTCTTGAACAGTCGCTTGAACTCCTTCCAAGTCACGTCTGGAGCAGAAAATCGAGGTTCGCCTTGGTACCACGTCCGTGCGATGTCAATCTTCAAATCTTCTGGAACTCGGGCCATCTTTAGATACCTCTCCACGTTCTCCAGCCATTCGTCAGTATAGACGATCCCCTATGTCCCATGGAACGGCATGGGCCTAAAGTCCATGAATTGCTTGGGATTCCCCGGACGTTGTCGCGGAGCATCTCGAATCTGAAGAACCTCTCTCAAAGTGTCGCGAAACATGTTAGCCTGCTGCTGGATGATCCCGAGGAGTGTGACGTTGTCCAGTGCTAGTGGCGGAGGCAGAACATGTGCTGGATACATCGTCGAGGCTGGATACATCGTTGGAGGTGGGTGCATGGGAAAAGCTGGATACATCACTAGTGCGGGATGTATGGCTGGTACTTGATGTGGAACCCCTGGCGGTGGAACAGATGCTGGTGGCAGACCGGGTGCTGGTGGTGGAGTCTGCAGAGGAAACTGTGGAGGCGGTGGAATATCGCCTCTGCGGAATCTCGAGAATCACGGTTGATTACTCGCATGAGTGAGCTGGCCTTCTTATGTCGGTGGAGTCATGTACGTGAAAGAGCCTCCGGTAGCCGGTGGGGTATTCAGGGCAGCATTGTTCCTGTCTTGAGAGTCCATCTTAACTGTAACAAGAGTAAACAATTTAGCCGTTGAAGAGATTTCCAAGCAAGATGCAAGTCAAGGTTTTAATGAAATCAAGGATTAACAAGGAGTCAAGACATGTGGATGAGATCCTAAGTGTCTAGTCCTATTCGCAGGCTCACGACGGCACAGTGACGTAACTGAAGTGATTAACGTTGACCTGCATGGGCCACCAAAAAAACTTGTCACGACCCGCATCCGCTTTCCGGATACGAAACGTATCCAAGCCCAGCCTACGCTGCAGTGTCGACGGTAGTACGCTGTCTATACTCAAGTCACGGCAATCTAGAATCACGGAAAAACTATATCTCATCCACAGCAATAATCATGTCACATGCGAGATCAATAAAAAGACATGAACTGAATAATAATGAATAAACTAAATATCAAGAATCACTGTCACGTCCGGTGGACACAAATCCACTACTAATAGACGGAAGAAAATAAAAGAATACATGGAGTAACTAACTGAATAAAAACTGTTAATCTAGACCACCTCAACTGCAAACGATGCGATCTGATGCTGGCTCAACCCTCTGGTCTGCTCCTAACTCAAACTCGGCTAACCTGAAGAGATCATCAGGTCCTCAGAGGACTAGCAAGATACATAAAAATGAGCCTTTCTAACAGTTTATTATGCATGGAGCAAGTAAAACTGAGCAATGAATAACGTACGAATCTATACACTGTCTATACGAAAATAAACTGCTGAACAAGGACTCGAGAACTCATGTCAAGATGTCAACGGATAACTGAAACAAATACTCAAACCCTCGTCCCTAGCGTGGACTCGCAGGTTTGAACTACTAATCCTCGTCCCTAGTGTAGACTCGCAGATTAGCATCTACTACTAACCCTCGTCCCTAGTGTGGACTCGCAGGCTAGCATCACCCTCGTCCCTAGTGTGGACTCGCAGGCGTAACCCTATACCACTAACCCTCATCCCTATTGTGGACTCGCAGGCTAGCATCTACTACTAACCCTCGTCCCTAATGCGGACTCGCAGGCTAGCATCACCCTCGTCCCTAGTGTGGACTCGCAGGTATGGACCAATAACTACTAACCCTCGCCCCTATCGTGGACTCGCAGGTTAGCTTCAAGGTTCAAGACACGGAGGCACGACTCAATCACGGCACGACCGATAAGACACAAGGCCAATTGTGAACACTGTCTAAAGCAATGATAAAAATATACCAGCTTGATAGAAAAGATACATGGCAACAATATGAGAAACTGGATAAAATAATAGATAGTGCATGTAAATAAAGCTGTGTAGAAAGGCAAGGTATACTTGCCTGCGGTCCTGAGCTGCTGGCACGGATCAGAATCCGTACTATGGTCCAAGTAACCTGTTTTATACATTTACAATGTCAATAAGGAATTTAAGGTAAGTAATACTCTATTTGCTAGGTTCTTAGCCTAAGATCTTAGTCTAGTTTGGTTTCCCTATGATTTACCCTTGTTCTTATGCCCTCTTCTAGACATGTCAAGCTAAATCCTACTTATAAGTATATTGAATTGAGTGGCAACACTGATTATAGTTTAAAAAAATATATCTAACCTTCTATTACTCTATACTATATGTATACCCCTGCTAACAATATAATGGTGTTGCTCAAATAGTGGACTGATACTAAACTGATATGCAACATGGACATTAGGACTGATATGTACATGGGACTGACATTCAAAAAGAGGAGTGAATATAGGCATCCCTCTCACAAATACCTAAACAAGGCACTGAACAATCAAAAAGGATTGAACAGTGGCTGGGAATGGGACTGCACATGAATGAGATGTAGGCCAAGTGAACTCATCCTTCACTAGAGACTGAACAATGAAGATGTTATCTTATACTCGAGCCATCACACCTGTATCTTATCACTGAACACAAGTCCAAAGAGGACTGAACCTCTTTTAGGAGTGCAGGAACATCCTAAAGTGAGCATTCAACCTGTGAATAAACAAAAGCAATATGTGGAGTAATCCTAAGGGGTGATTTGATTAGATCCAAACTAAGTGTCGCAGCCAAAACAAAAACAAGGTCATCGGTCTTGGTCAGTCCATCCATCTGTATCAGAACAATAGGCAATCCTTTTAAAATAATGATGATTTACATCTTGGTCAATTAAGATGGGAACTGACAGGCATTTCTGAGCTGAAGCTGTAATTGAAAATACATGACCATTACATTGCATTTATAGATTTCGTTAGCAATAAAGTTGTAGTGTTTAGCCAATACATCTCATAACTTATGTCAAACTTTGAAATGAATTTTTTGTGTATGGACAATAAATCTCCAACCTTTTACAGAATGTTAAAAGTTCTTCACCTGGATGAGGTATCAGAGTTTACAATGTTCTAACAATTTGGTAGGCCAATACTCCTCAAGTTCGAACTCAAATAATAAAAGAATCACAGAGAGCTAGAAAGTTAGAAAATAGTAGAAGGAAGTTTGATATAGTTAGATACATATATGCTATCTTACAAACATGAAACCAAATTCTGAACAATTGCTATCTGCCATTTCCATCACATCTTATTACCTATGTAAGGAATGAACCCCTGTTAACCCTCTCAGGTTTTTGGCATAATTGAACAATAGTGTTTGATACCTAGGGGTATTGACAACCTGTGTGTGTCAAACCTGTTACCAGGCTGACCCAAGTGACCCTCAATATCGATTTGGTATACCTCTTGGTAACTCTGTTCTACAGAGAGTTGTATCACAGTGTCGAAATATATTGGTATTCCTGAATACCTGTTTCCTAGGGAATAGGTACCAACTAACCTGATCATATAATGTTATGTGTCGAAGAAACCATGTTGTCCTGGATTCAGGATGAGTGTCCCAGGATTCGGGATCAGACTTTTCTCATATCTGAACTTTAGGTACTAAAGTTCTAATCCAAAGTTAACATGCCCTCGTTCATTAGGTATCAATATGATACCCGACCCTTAAGACTGATTTGTTCTTGAGAACATACCATTGGTATCCGATTTCTACTGATACTCTTCGAGTATTCACATGATTTTCAGATGGTATAATACTGGGCTTGATACTCTAGTCCCCTTATCTATTGCTGTGTTTGACATATGTACTGATATAGTCAAATGTCTGGTAGGCCTCCCAATGTAAATTATATCAGTTATAACTGATACTCCGGTTTCATCCAAAGGTGTACTCCTAGATCAGATGAGATATTTTGTCAATGAGTGTTAGGTAAATAATTTGGGTTGTCGCTGGTCGGAAAACAAACAACAAGGATGGATTAATCTCCATATCAGGATACTGTACAAGGGAATGGATTTATCACTCTGTTACAGTAATTCTGGGTATACTCAAGATTTTGGTATCAGGATAATACCTGGCATACTACAGTGTCACTCGTGTTTCTAATACTCCTCCTTGGGTTCATATACCAGGTGCCTCCAACCCATGTTACCCGAACATTTGGGCACTGCTACTCCGCGAGACTTCAGAGCAGTGCATGGCCTCATTGAGGGTACCTCTATTATACAGGGAATGGGCAACCATACCAAGTAGTGGCAATAACGTCATGATGGCCCGTGGCGTCAGGTGCTATCGAGCTGGTTTTTAACCTATGTGTTTACATCCATAATAGAGATCACTCTCACGCATTCTATTCATTGCACACGTGACACTATATGCAATATGTCTGTTAAATACCATGTTTATGATACCCAGGATCACACTGTTGATCTGTGTGTGGTTCATACGATCTGAAATTCAAAACCAAGCCATATAGTTGGTATTAAACCAGGTATCTACTGAGGACTCTGATCCTAGGGTCGAATACAATGCCAATATCCAACGACCACTAAGTTGTCGATGTCTGATACTAAGGTATCAGTACAATACCAGTGGGTTTGACCAAGGAAAGAAGTAGATGTATAATACGGCAGGTCATGTGCCTATAAGAGTTCTAAACACCTTGAAAGTTTTCAAGGATGCTACCCCGTGGTCATGTGTCAGTATTTATTGTGGTTGAGGCCAAAGGTATCTATACTGCTATGACAAATCGCCACAGGATATCAAAATCTATTCATAACCTTACCTGGTCTAAGCCACTATGCAGCTCTGCCCTCAAGGCTGTCATACCTTACTATATAGCCATCATCTGTACAGGTATCATTTACCAAGTGCACAACCAATCGGCATACAATCTTAAAGACAGAACATAGGGATCTTCCTCTGATCTAGATTCCTTAATGTCTGGTCCTAAAATACATAACCCTTTCCAACTCTAATACTCATTGCCTCTATTCGGATCCCTTATCAAACTTGTCTACATTGATTTTATAATGATGACATAACTACAACCACCCATCTTGTGAATTTCATTATCCCTTCTAAACATTAAATCAAACAGTTAATAACATAGAGACTGAGATCACAAGAGTAGATTACGAACCTGATGGGTTGATTTGCCGTGCTCGACTGAACCTTCGACTCCTCTTTGTTCTTCCTTGCTTCCTTGACAGATCGGGGTTTTAGGGTTCGTTAAGGAAAAGTCGGCTGCTCCTCTTATACAGGACTCACGCAAGGGGGATAGTACGAATCTGAATTTAAATCAGATTTGGTTTAAAAAGTAAAATCTGGATTAAATCCTCAGAGGCGGTGTCCGAATGTGGTGGTATGGGATTTGCTCTGATCCGTTAAAACAAAAGTTTCAAATATTGATTGTTTTGCATAAAAACCCTTACCTGAAATCTTAGTCGCAAGGAACCCCCATTCCTTTATTGCCATTTGTACCCTCTATGGAGGTTTAAATAAACAAAATAATATAAAGCTTAACAATTATATATGTGGGACAAATAAATGATAAAATAAAATAAAAAAAATTTGCGAGGATAAAATTGGTCAAGGGGTTGACAGATGTCATCAATGAATACAATCACAAACTTATCCAAGTATTAATAGAATATTCGATTCAACAGATCCATGAATATAGCAGGAGCATTTGTTAACCCGAATGGCATAACTAAGAATTCTTAATGCCCATAACGAGTTCTAAATGTTGTTTTGTGAACATCTTCCATTTTCACTTTTACTTGATGATACCCAGATCTCAAATCAATCTTCGAAAATACTTTTGCTTCTCCTAGTTGATCAAATAGTTCGTCAATTCTGGACAAGGGATATTTATTTTTTATCGTAACTGCATTTAGTGTCCTATAGTCAATTAGTAATCGTAGGATTTCATCCTTCTTCTTTACAAATAAAACTGGTGCACCCCATGGTGAGGCACTTGGTTGAATGAATCCCTTTGACAATAACTCCTTGATTTGTTTATTCAGCTCTGCCATTCTTCTTTGTTCATTGGATATATTTTCTTAGCTATAGGAGCTGCTTCGGGTACCAAATTAATGGAGAATTTCACTGCCTTATCTGCGACAATTCGGGCAATTCTTGTGGAAATACATCCTTAAAATATTCCACTACCTTTGGAAAATGTTTTTCCTCCAGTTCTTGGAATCTTCCTCGAATTGGTAGTTCAAGTTTTTCTAATTCTCCAGCATCAAATTCCTTTTAGTTTCGAATAAATTCATATGTTTCCTTATTAGGGAGTTAGAATAAAATCCTTCCTTGACCACAGTCTATATTGCCTAATGTTCTTGTCAACCAATCCATCCCCAATACTATATCATAGTTGTTCATTGGAAAAACTAGCAATCTTACCCGAAATGCTCCTCTGTCTAGTTTTATTGGACATGCTTTAAAAACATGGCTAACCTTTACTACGCCATTTTCCGTAAGAATATTCAGGTTCTTAATCAAGGGTTATGAATTCGATTTCCTGTTGTGATACAAAGCTAGAAGATACAAAAGAGTGTGTGGCTCTTGAATCAAATAAAACTGATGCTGGATATGATGAAACAAATATAGTACATGTTACCACTTCGCCTGCGATCTCAGCTTCTTCTGTATCCATCATAAATGTTTGACCATGTTTTTTCTTCTTCTTTCCCGTGTATGGCTATTTTGCCCTTTAAGCTTGTTGGAACTGGTGTGACTATGGAGCCAACGGGGGCCTATGCTAGTATCCAGATGGTATAATTGCTCGGGAATTCATCATTGTTTGGATCATATGTCTGGGACCATTCCCTTGCAGCATTGGTCTGGGACCCTGCTGTAGATTTTTTGGTCCGGGTCTGTTCATAGCACACTGATAAGCCTGATGCCCTAGAAGTCCACACTTCAAATATAGACCATTGAGTAATCTATAGTTGTTTTTGATGTCCTACTTTTCCACAGTATTTGCAAGTAGGTACTTCCCTCGCCAGTTCCGTTTGAGGATGCTTGGGCGGCCCTTACTACTGATTCTTCTGGGATAAAGATCCCGTATTCTATGACCTCTTTGAACCTCCCGACCTTTGAGCCTATCTTTCCTTCAACATCCTTTCTTGATCGCGGGTGGCCTCAATTATCTCTAAGTAGGTCTTGCACCGATATGGTGCAACCTTATGCTTTAGCTCAGCATTCAGTCCTTCTTAGAAGAGGCCCACCTTTGCTTCTTCATTTGTCACCATATAAGATGTAAATTTACTCAATCTGGTGAATTTTGCGGCATTTTTATCCACAGTCAAATGTCCTTGCTTCAGTTGGATGAACTTCCGCTCCAGCTATAGTCTTGCTGACCTTGGAAAGAATTATTCTTCAAATTTCCTTTTAAATTCTTCCCAAGGGACTATCTTGTTTGATTCTTCAGGATGTTCTGCGCTCCACCAGCTATCT
This sequence comes from Iris pallida, assembly GCA_029216955.1. Classification (NCBI taxonomy): domain Eukaryota; kingdom Viridiplantae; phylum Streptophyta; class Magnoliopsida; order Asparagales; family Iridaceae; genus Iris; species Iris pallida. Next base: position 757,072 of record JANAVB010041618.1, on the reverse strand, counting down.
GCGACATCCAAAAGTTAAATTTTGATGATTGCTACCATATCTTCGGGACTGATATTGGCTGCCTTTATTAGTCCCTCTGTGGTCCTCATCCACTACCCAGCTTCTATAGGGCTTTCAGTCCCACGAAACTTGGGTGTATCCAGATTCCTATAATCAGCTACCAATTTCTTCTTAGGTTTTGGTAGAGCTCATAATTGTTCTATTAGTGCAGCATTCGTTGCTTATGCTATGTTAGCCTGCTGGCTATGGCTTTCCAGGATTTGTCGTAGTAATAGATAAACATCTGGAGTGCCTTATTCAGCTTGGGTGGCAGGAGTGGATGAATGAGGATCGTTTGAACTGTCCATTTCCTGAGTAATTCGAATGGTAATAATGTCTCATGGAATGATTTAGTTTCAAATAAAAATTGATAAATATCATTTATTAATAAAGAATTGAAAAATACAGTTTATCAAAATGTGTATATCTCAAAGATTGCCAATAATGAGGCATACGAGTGTTCTAGAAATTAGGAACAACATATTCATTTACTATTGCCAAAAATGTTACATAGATGTCACTGACATACATACTATTTATACACTTTACACTTTCTATCCTAAAGTCACCACATACATCTGTTGTCCTTGACAAAATGTGACACAACAGACAAGTATGTCATTCTACTTCCTTAACTTACTATGTATACATCTGTTGTTCTTATAAAATGTGATACAACAGACAGAAGGAAGAAGAACCCCTTCTTTATTACATACAAGGTTTAAGATTTCTAATCTACTGCCTCGAGGAGGACCCTTTCTTTAAACATTAATATTGTCAAGTATCCTTATCCTAAGGTTCTTTCTAGACATCCTAAGAATATAACTTAGTATTTAGGCTCAACCTATATAGGTCTCTAAAGCCTGACCTGCATGGGCCACCACTAAAAGACGTGTCACGCCCCGTTTCCAAATAGTGGAAACTAGGTGCATTGATACATCTCCAAGCTACGCACAAACACAACATTCAAATATTAAGATTGCGATTGTCGCCTGTGAAAGCTAGGATAAGGTACAAGATATATATATTACATTCTAGATCTTCTATACATAACTTTACATCATTTTATACAACTTGACTACAAGTTCCATCAAAACATTTAATTTACATATTTTGACAATAAAACCAACTTGTTAACATTTCGGCCAAGCTACCCGATGTTCATTCATCTCCGTCTTCATCGTACAGAGGCATCGTTTCTTCCGGGTTCTCGTCTTCCCCTAGTGAACAAATACTAGGTCGTTTAGAAACGACAAGCAAGTCCTCGGTCAAAGGCGGTAATAAGGAAAAATATAATTCAGATGAACTTAAGGAGTATAAGAAATGTAACTTAATACCTTTATTGTAAGACATCTAGAAATGTTATATAATCCTAATCCAACAAGTTATCACACAAGACCTAACTACAATATAATCACAAACACTATTCCTCATGGTTATGCAAATTTTAGAGAACACATTGGATCATGATCACCCTCTATTTTCCCGACAATAATCCTATTTATCCGGGACCAGGTGGTGTCTGGATTGGGTACGGTGCCTTAGATCCGACCCCCCACATCTTGTAGGAAACTTGTATGTATTAACTTTTTAAATTTCAATTTTATTTTCGGAATTTACTCGACTGTTCTCTGTTGGTGAGCTAGGCCTCACCCCCAACATCGCAAGGCCTTACAGATGTGGGACTACTGATCAGCTTTTACTGGTATTGTTATATTGTAGGGATTTTGATAGATGTGATCCAATTGTTCTCTCCCATCCCATGATGCAATTACAAATACAGACAATAGTCTATTGACTCCTAGGTCTAATTATATCAGGTTCCAAATCAACTATTGTATCGTATGTCAAAGACAATACGTCATATGGTAATCTCTTGTTGGCAGAAGATTATCCAACTTATTACCATCTCGTTTATCGGAACAACATGCCATATAGTAAAAATAGTTGGCAAGGAATCGTTCTTCAACTTATTTTACCATCTCGTGTCAAAGACAATACGCCATATGGTAGTATCTAATTGACTAGGAAACTGGATATAAAATTAGATTATTCAATTAGGTTTTCCTAATCCTGGGACTTTCTAAATTTGGCTAACTCCCGAAATTAATGAAAATTTCGACAGAGCCTCCTTTGTTTTTGTTAATCCGGAAAGTTCTACAATAGATAGTATACATATATATCAAAATCGGGTACGCCGACCCCTTCAGTGGAGCAACTCTCAACACCGGAACCACGCAATGTTATATATAAAGTGCAGTTAAATTTAGGTTTTCTTACCTTAGCAAGCAATTAAACGAGTAAGCAATTTTCTTGGGGTTTTTGCTAAACACTGTTCAAGTTTCAAAACAAAACTTATTAGTAGCATAACGATATCAAAATCTTACTTTCAATATCATATGCAAAATAATTTTGTAAACCTTGCAACCTTAGCTTGATATTATTCTCATACAAGGTAAATCCAAATGTCCAATTCAATTCATATTTACTATGTACCATAATTTAACTTCTTGAAAATACAAGAGGAGGTTTAATATTGAGAATTTATAGAGATAGGGTTATGATAACATATAGGTGCCTATAAATACCTATTTTAACTAGTTAATCATTCTAAAGCATGATAATTGAATATAATTCAAATATGGACAGATTTAAAGTAGCATGTTAATTTGACAATGCTTCATTCCTATTTAACTAAACTAACACAAGTATACACAAATCATGCAAAGAAATATAAAATCCATATATGTTGATTTTTTTTAAAGTGTATAGGTTGAATTTCTAGGTTGTGCCAAGACTTATAGGTGTCCATGATATTATAAACTCATAATTTTGTACCCACACATTGTGTCAAAGTGTATATATATGTGTAAATATGTATGTCAAGATGTATATATGTGTATAAATATATATAATGTCAAGATGTATATATATGTATAAATATATACATATATATATATATGGGTCTCATGCATATATAATTATTCCAAGGATTATATCCATACATTCTTTATATATATATATATATATATATATATATATATATATATATATATATATATATAAAATATATATATATATATATATATATATATATATATATATATATATATATATATATATATTTTACTTTTTTTTTAAAATAATGGCTAGAGCCTTCATTGGAAATAGAAGAAGATAGGTTGGAACCGGAAGATAGCCCAAGTTCCTATAAAGGGAGGGTGTAAACCTTAACAAACATCCTGAGATGAAGCGTCATAAACCTAATTGACTCCTTTTTTCGAAATAATTGAAACAGACATTCGAAAAATTTCGAATTACGAAATTTTCGAAATGACGTTTCAAAACTTCGAAACCAAACAGCGGTTAGGAAAATGAGCGGGGGGTGTATGGGCTCGAAGCCCGAGGAGGGAAACACTGCACGTGGGGGGGCAACGATCTACCCGATGGGGTGAGCGTGCGGCTCAAGGAGCCTCGAACCCCACCCCGACACACATCCCGGAACTGTGTGGCTCCGGCGAGGGAGCCCGGAGCTCCGGCGAGGGCCAGCCCGAAGAGGGGGGAGGCAAGGAAGAGCAGGGAGGGCAGGCGACCGGGAGGGGGACGGAGGACGGCGCTCCGGCGTCTGACCTATATCGAAGACGAGGCGCCGGAGGCAGCCGAGGAGCGCCGGGAGAGGCGAAGGACGGGGGAAGGAAGGGGATGACGGCCGCAGAGAGGAAATGAAGAGAGCGCGTCCGGCTAGCTAGAAGGACCTAACACCGGCGGTGGGGGTCTTCCTGCAGGAGTCGTAGAGAGCGCCTGGGACCGCCAGCGGGAGGGGAACTGGGAGGAGCCGCTATCGCTGCGGGGGGGAAACTGAACCAAGCCGGCGGCTCCCCAGCCGCCGCGGCCCACGAGGAGGGCTCACTAGGGATGGGCGTCGCCGCCGAGAGGGGAGCGCAGGGGCCAGAGAGCGCCATCGGGGGGCCGTGGCAGGAAGAGGGGGAGGAGCTCCCGTGTGGCCTGCGACGGAGGGGGGGAGGGAGGAGACGCCGCCTGACCATCCAGCCAGGGACGCAAGAGGCGTTTGGGGGGCGGCGCCGGCGAGAAGCAGCCGAAGGTCGCTACACGTCCGCCTGACGCCGAGGAGGGAAAAGGGGGAGTGGGGGGCGCCGGCGAGTAGATCAAAGGCAAGGGGAGAGCCGGATGGGGGTCCGTCGCTGGGGAAGGAAGGCGGAGGTGTGGCACCTGCCGAGGGCCGACAAGGAGCTCAGCCGGGGGGCGGAGGGAAGACGTGGCTGAGTTGGGCAACCGCGGGGGCGAGCGGAGGGCGACTGCCGAGGGCAACCCGAGGGGGCGGCGAGCGGGGTGTGCGCCGGAGCGGAGGGAGGAAGATTAGAGAAAGTCGGGGGGACCGAGGGGGCGGCGGAGACCGCACTTGGGGAGGCCCGAGGATGGAGGGGTCCGGGGAGGTGCCTGGGGAAGCGGCAGAAGGTCGACGACGTCGACGAGCACGACGACGACTGCGGCAAGGACGGCCGCACTACGGACCGGCGACGTCGAGCAGCCATGCTAGGGGCGAGGCGGAGGGTGCAACCACGCGGGGATCATGGTGGTGATGGGAAGTGGGTGGGGCTCCGAAGAGTAGGGAGCTCCACTGCCATCCGGCCGCCCCGCTGGGAAAGGAGGCCGGTCCTGTCCACCACCCAAGGAAGAGGAGCGGTGGGGAAGCCCTATGGACGGCCGGGCGAGATCTCCCCATCATATCATTATATATATATATATATATATATATATATATATATATATATATATATATATATATATATATATATTTTTTTTTTTTTTTTTTTATATCATTATATATATATATTTTTTATATATATATCATTATATATATATTTTTATATCATTATATATATATATATATATATATATATATATATATATATATATATATATATATATATATATATATATATATATATATGTACATACACACACACACACAAGTAATCACAACAAAATTTAGATGTAAAGTGTCCATAAATGGGTTCCTACCAAAATTCAAAATTTAGGCTCATATGCACATTTTATTTTCATAAGATTGGATTTTGTCAATAACTTCATAAATTCCAGAATTGAAATTTAAACCATATTAATTCAAGAAAATTAAGAGAACCAAATTAAAACAAATTTCAAAAGGAAAGAGGGAAGAGGACTTGCCTTGGTTTCCTTGTATTGAACCTAGATGTTCTTCCAACCTTTCCTATCATAACCCAAATCAAAGATTTAAATTATATATATACATCCCTATTTAATTAAACCAAATTTTTGGCCTAGGTTTTGAAATTGAAAGAGGAGAAAGAAAATGAAGTTTTTACTTAGGTTTTGAGGAAGTGGAAGAGGAGGAGGAGATGGTGCTCGAGAGGGTGTGGTGGCCGGCGGCGTGGTCGGCGGCAGCAGGTGGCCGATAGAGGTCAGCGACGGTGGTGGCCGACGACGGGAATGGCAGCAGCAGTCGCAGCAACAATGGCAGCAGCAACAGTAGCAACGGGAGTTGGGAGGAGGGAGAGAGAGGTTTGTATGTATGTGTGTGTGTAGAGGAAGGGGGAGAAGAAATAATGAAGGGGGAAGTGGTGATGTGTCTCATGGAGGGGGTTTTCTCCATGCTTGAAGACATGTGGCATGAACTAATGCCACATGTCGTAGGTGAATGACACCTATGCTCATGGTGTGCCACCTAGCTTCTTTGGTTGCCACCTAGCCGAATGTCATGACACATAACCCAATTTATGTGGAGAAGCCCTTGTTTAATTTACACAATTTAGTTAGGGACCAATGTGAATTGGTTTGATACTTATGTATAGGAATGTGGTATAATATAGCCGTTGGAATTGGAACGTTGCAATTGTACCGTTGGAATTGTAACGTTGGAAGGAATTCAACTAGCCCACTCAACCCAATTGTAAACCAAACAACTAAAAAACCCAAACCCAAACCAAAAAACTAACCAAAAAATAACCAACATCACCCAACTCCACCCAAAAAAATAATTAAACCAACTCCACCAAAAAAAACCATTAAACCAACTCAATCAAAAAACCACCCAATAAACCAAACAAACCGATAAAGCAATAAAACAATAAACCAATTCCACCCAACTCCAACCAACGCTTAATTTCAGCCAGACTGTCTGGCGAAAATTGAGCATGCTCGTTTTTCGCCAAACGGTCTGGCTGAACATATCATTATATGTATTTCGTGAAATTTTTTATCTTTCAGCAAATATTTAGTAAGTTTTTATCTCTGCAGCAAATTTTCTGTATTCAAAATTTGTGTTGGATGTTTTATATTATCCATAACTAGGTCTGAGTTTTCGTACAATTGAGTTGGACTCCAAAATATGTTACCAATTTTAAATAATTAATCATTAAAAATATTTACATAATACTATTAACTTTTGTCAAAGAGACACGTTTTTCAAATAACTTTAAACAACATCCAACGGCTATTATTAGTTTACATCTAATGGCTTAAAAATAACTAGCCGTTGGAACTTGGCTGCTATAAAACCCCATTTTTTTCACAGAAAATTTGCTACAATAATATAAAAATATAGAAAATTGGCTCAACCGAAAGATGTTTCGAAAGCATGGTTCGGTTTTGTTGGTTTGGTTTTGGTTTTCTTTGGTTTTGGATTTTTTTGGTTGGTTTTGTTTGTTTGTTTTGTTGGTTTATTTTTTGTTAGTTTGGTTGGTTTTATTTAGAAACATTGTTGGTTCGATATTGTATTACAAATAATACATTCCTTGAATTTACAGAAGTGTGTAGATGAACGTTGGAATTGAACGTGAGAGAGAATCAGTCAAAATGAATGTTAGAGTAAACAACTAGAAACTAGCCGTTAGCCTCAAATAAAAAAATAAACCAACCGAACAATAAATCAACAAAACCAACTCATCTTCATCCCCGCAAATAAACCTATAACAAAAGAAATCCAAACTAACAAGACCCACCACAATATCTAATTTTTGCCAGTGGCACTGACGAAAATCGTATATGTTCATTTTTCTGCAAATTATTCCAAGTTTTTCTTTCACGCTAATATTTTCAAATATAATATCGCTATAGCAAATTTTATGTTACATAGTTCTACCAAACAAACAAAATCTAAGAAACTAAAAACTTTTAAATCAACCTAGAACCAAACTACTCAAAAAAAACCCAAAACTAACAAAGTAAACCAAACTAAAAAAACAAACCAAACTAAAAAAACAAATAAAACCAACCAAAAAAAATCCAAAACCAAAGAAAATCAAAACCAAACAAACAAAACCGAACCATGCTCAATTTCTGCAAGACAGTCTAGTGGAACATTTCTTTTTTCCAAAATTTTATGAAACATTTTGTTTAATCCAATTTTATTTAATTTTTTATCGCTACAACAAAATTTCTGTTTTCTTCACCATTCAAGTTCTTCAAATTTCTTCTTCTTCAATTGTTGCCACTGTTATCGACAAATACAAACACCCAAAAAATAGAGAAACAAAAAAAATGGCAACATCATCAAAGGGACTTAATTGGGACTTCAATGTAACCATTCATTTTTAATGACTCCTCCATAATGAGATCCAAAAACTAATTTTATGCTTACAGTAAGACCTAATGTCAAATTTACTTTGTTAATTATCCAGTGTGTTCCTTGTGTGAACAAGCTACTCATATTGTTGTGTCATGTCCTTGGATGTGTTTTTAGTGCACAAAACCCGATTGTATTGGGATAAGGATGTTCTTAGTAAGTGACATTAATATGATCATCAAGGAAAAAAGTATCTAAAGTGCGCCAATTTTCTTCTTATAAAGTGTTCATATTATTTTTTTTGACTCTATTCAGACATATATGCAAGTGGACTGTAGATAATGAAACATAATATATATTCTTTAGGGGATGGATTGGACCACAAATATCCCCTTTAATACTATAGAGAAAAGATGATTCATAGTCAATCTTCATGATTGATTTTATAATGAGCTTTTCCTAGGACAAGAGACAGAGAGATCACTATTGTGTATGTTGCAAGTTTTTAAAGGATGATCACTAAAATTGTTTATAATTCTTCACATCATTGTGGTCCCATATTGATCCAAACGATCATGTCAAAGTTTAGAAGTGAGATATTTTTTGGTGTCTGGCCAACAAATGATATGACTCGACTAGCCCAATGCGAGTGAAGTAGATCCTTAATGATAATATTAAAAAATTTCTAAAACAAACTTCTACTTACCTATGTTAGAGGTTACATATGTTAGAAATTGCTAGTACTTCACTTCTGAGTTCTGCAAAGTTGAAAATGTCGTCGAGGCTTGAATCGTGCATTTAGCAGCACTTTCCTTAGAGTGTTTCGGGTTCTCCGGTAACGTCTTGGAGTCAGCACGCCAGAACACCCAGGATAAGACAGCCTTCTGCCGGAGGTTCACCAGACGTTGTGAGACACCGGCGTAGGGAAGAACACATTTCTGGAAAACTTTGGAAGATAAAAGAAAGAGAGAATGAATACTGAGATTCTGTGTTATATTAGACTCAGAGATCTGTAGTATATATAGATGGATTCGTGTTGTTTCGTGAAGTCGCGATCCTTCCGAAATAACATTCATTCACCTGTTCGCAGGTTCATTCACCCTTTCGTCTGTCTGGGCCACAAAAATGGGCTAACAGTGGGCTGCAAAAAATAGGAATTCTAGGGGCAAGTACGAGGAGCCCGAGGCTACAATGCGCTACTATCGCCTCTACGCCCGAGCCCGTGCCCGTGCCCGTGCCCGTGCCTGAGCCTGAGCCCGAGCCCGAGCCGGAGCCGGTGTTGCCGGTGGCAACACCGGCTACATTTTCATGAAGAAGATAAAACAACAACCAATGGTCACCCACTGGCAATCCTTTGGTTGTTGCACACTCCTCATGAGTGCACATACCTATTTAAGCACCCTCGAACCTTTCTCTTTTTCCGATGTGGGACTAAAGTCCCTTCTCTTTTCTTTCATCCTTATGAACAATAAATGGAATTAATAATTCCAACAATCCCCCACTTGTTCCATAAATGATGGAAAGGAATTCCAGAATACATCACTTAAAGAATGTTAATACAGTTAGGTATCTTTCGAATTGAACCTAACCTTAGTAGATGCAACACAAGATCTTATCGAAATCTCTGGTAGCTGGGCTTTGAACCAGTTATTCCTTGTGATAAAATTTGTGTTACTTTACACACATTCTTTTGTAGTTCTTCGCCTACATCTCTCGCTTAGCACTATTAATGGCCATGTGCTGATCCTGTCTCATGAATTTTTTATAAGATAAACTCCAGATCTTACTGAGACGACACCATCTCTAAATTCACATAGGTGAAGTTCTTTCAGTATCTCTGTTGCTTTACAGATACATGTCAACATTACTGAACTTCATTAAGAGTTTTATAAACTCAACCCTTAAATTGCAACAGTCGACATTATCATGTCGTATACATCCAAATCAACAGTTTGTTGTTACCCATTGAATCTAAGGTTAAGGTTTTCTTAACATTAGATTGGGTTGCCACTGTTGTTGGAACTCTTACTCAAGGAGTTTCAATCCCATACCTCTCGAGGTAGATTTTACTAAATCCCTAGCTAGTGGTTTAGTAAAGGGATCAGCTAAATTATAGCTGGTATGCACATACGTAAGAGAAATGATTCCATCTTTGATCAATTTCCTTACGTAGGTATGTCTTAGACTGATATGTCTAGACTTCCCATTATACACTTTGTTGTAGGCTCTTGCTAGAGTTGTTTGACTATCGCAATGTATTGACACTTTTGATACATTGTCCTTAGCCAGCGGAACTTCTAATAGAAGATCCTTCAACTACTCAGCTTCTTGTCCTGCAGAAGCTAGAGCCACAAACTCTGACTCCATGGTCGAATGGGTAATGCACTTTTGTTTCTTGCTCTTCCAAGAAACTGCCCCTCCGGCAAGCATAAATACCTAACCTGTCGTAGATTTGTTATCCCCGACACTTGATATCCAACTAGTGTCGGTATATCCTTCTAATACAGCAGGAAATCTACCATACTATAATCCAAGATTCTTAGTTTTTAAAAGATAACCAAAAATTCTTCAGATAGCCCTCCAATGCTCATTATTAAGGTTGCTAGTAAATCTATTCATTTTACTAACTGCAAATGCTATATCAGGTCTTGTGCATTGCATCAAATACATAAGACATCCAATAGCACTTGCGTATAAGCGATGGCTCTTCCAGAATTCTTTTCTAGTTTAACACTTGGATCAAATGGAGTGTTCACTTCTTTGAACTTTAGGTGTTTGAACTTGTCTAGCACTTTCTCAACATAGTACGACTGCGTCAGTTCAAAATCCCCGCTGTTTTGTATTACTTTGATTCCCAAAATAGTGTCAACTATTCTAAGATCTTTCATCTTGAATGTGGAAGTTAAAAACCTCTTCGTTTCTGTAATTCCACTCATCTCGTTGCTAATGATCAACATATCATCAACGTAGAGACAAAGAAATATCATGATATTTCCATATACTTTAGTGTATAAACACTTATCACAAATATTATGAACAAAGCCATTAGAAATTATAACTGAGCCAAATTTCTGATGCCACTGCTTTGGTGCTTGTTTTAATCCGTACAAGGATTTAACAAGTTTGCATACCTTTTGTTCATTTCCCTAGAGCACGAACCCTTTCGGTTGCTCCATGTAAATCTCCTCATCGAGATCTCCATTTAAGAATGTCGTTTTGACATCCATCTGATGAACATTAAGATGATGCAATGAAGCTAACGCAAACAATATTCTAATTTTAGTCGTTCTTGCTACTGGTACATATGTGTCAAAATAATCAATTCCTTCTTTTTGTCGAAATCCTTTGGCTACTAGTCTAGCCTTATAGGTGTTTAAAGTACCATCACTATGATACTTTCTCCTGAACACCCACTTACATCCAATAGGTCTTGACCCTTTAGGAAGATTGACAATTTCCCAAGTGTGGTTAGATATTATCGAATCCATCTCATCTTGGATAGCATCTTTCCAAAAAGATGAGTCCCGCGAAGCTATTGCTTCCTTAAAGGTTTTATGATCATCTTCCACCTGAAGAATGATAGAAATCTTTCGAATAAATTTCTCTGTATTTCCTTCTACTAAGTAAAAAGAAATTAGTTGAGAATCTATTTCGTCAGATCCTAGATCCTTAGCCTTTCGAACTCTCTTGCTGATCCGAAGCTCGGGTCGTTTTTCAACTAACCGTGAAGAGCTCTCCTCACGAGACTCTTCATTAGCAGGAATCTCAGAATCCTTATTCTTAGTAATAAGGTTCTCAAAAAATTTCACATCTCTGGATTCGACAATAATGTTAGACTCTAAGTTTAAAAGTCTATATGCCTTACTATTGGCAGCATAACCTACAAAAGCACTTTTGATTCCACGAGGACCTAATTTGGTCCTTTTAGGATCTATGTTTTTGTAATAAGCTATGCACCCCCACACTCTAAAATAACTGATATTAGGCTTACGGCCTTTCCATACCTCATATGGTGAAATACCAGTTTTCTTCAAAGGAATTCGGTTCATTATATGATATGCAGTAAGTAAAGCTTCTCCCCACAAACTAAATGATAATTCATAATGCATTAGCATTACATTTATCATTTCTTGATATGTTCTATTTTTTCTTTCGGCTAGTCCGTTCTGTTGTGGTGTCCGTGGTGCAGAACATTCGTGAATAATACCGTTCTCTTCACAGAAGGTATTAAATTCAAAAAAAAAGTATTCACCACCTCTATCACTTCTAAGTATTTTAATGTTTCTACCAAGTTAATTTTCAACCTCTGATTTGTATATTTTAAAAGCATTAAAGGCTTCATCTTTATGCTTTAATAAATATACATATGTAAATCTAGAGCAATCATCAATGAAGGTAATAAAGTATTTATTACCTCCTCGAGATAATGTGCCATTAAATTTATATAAATCAGAGTGAACTAAATCTAGTAGGTTGGTATTACACTCTACACTGTGAAAAGATTTTTTAATTATTTTGGATATTGCACAAATTTCACACTTATCTACGTCTTCATAATTGCATGAAATTAATCCAGATTTAATTAATCTTTTCATAGTGCTAATACCTATATGCGTTAATCTACTATGCCATAAAGTAGAGGACTCAATCATGTAAGCAGAAGTAGAAACTTTATTGATATTATTTTCAATGATACAAAGTTTGATCATACCCTCATCGGTTTATCCCTTTCCAACAAACACACCATTACGGGTCGAAATTAATTTGCCCGACTCAAAGACAGATTTTATTCCTAGTTTACCCAACAAGACTCCACTGACGAGGTTCCTACTCATATCCGGGACGTGAAGTACGTTAGTCAGAGTGACTTTCTTTCCGAAAGTGAATTGGATTTCCACATCACCTGTTTCCACGACCGTTGAGTGTCCTTCATTTTCCATCTGAACTTCTTGTCCATCATTGACTTCAAAATAGGTTTTGAATGCTGCTTTGTCGTATGAAACATGAACGGTAACACAAGTATCGTACCACCATCCTGGAGCCTTCCTTTTGACCGTCATGAGTTTGCTCACCGTAGCAATTATGTCATCTGTCTCAGTGAGATTTACCTTGCTGTTTTGGGTCTTTCGAACCCGACAGTCTCTGGCATAATGTCCTGCTTTGCCACATACAAAACAGCCGGTCTTGGGTCCTTTGGCGGTGCTGGAGTTCTTGAACTTTTGTTGGTCCTTCTTAGGACCGAGAAAGTTCTTCTTTCCTGCAGGCCTCTTGCCTTTCGTGCTCACTGCGTTAGTTTTAGAAACTCCGTTTGTTCTCGGATTTCTGTCTTTCCTTCGATTCCTCTTCGATTCGAAGGTGTTTTTGAATCTGTTCCAGTGAGAAATCCTCAGAGCTGTGAAGTAGTTTCTTCCGATAACTATTCAAAGATGTTGGCAATTTAGTAATTATAGTACCAACTTGGAATGGTTCCGGAAGTTCTATCTTTACTGCCCTGAGTTTATTGACTAGAACTTGTATTTCGTGTACTTGGGGAGTATAGGCTTTGTATCAATCATTTTGAAATCAAAATACTTTGATATAAGAAATTTCTTTGTACCTTCTTCTTCTGCTCTGAATTTGAGATCCAGAGCCTTTCAGATGTCAATCGCCGAAGGATTTTCTGTATAGAGGTCGTACAGTCTGTCCGACAGGGTGTTCAAAATGTGACCACGGCACAGCAGTTCGTCCTCTTTGCGCTTTTTGCGTTCTGCCTTGACAGCATCAGAATCTGCTGGAGTGGGTTCTGAAACAGGTGGCAGATCTAGGTTGAGGACGTAGTAGATCTTCAGCACCATCAGAAGGAAAATGATCTTGTCTTGCCAACGTGTGAAGTTCGTCCCGTCGAAGCGATCCAGTTTGACTAGATCCTGATTCATGACTTTGATGCTCAAAATTGCAGCCTCGGACGCCATTATTTGTATCACTTTAAGATTGTTAGAAATTGCTAGTACTTCACTTCTGAGTTCTGTAAAGTTGAAAATTTCGTCGAGGCTTGAATCGTGCATTTAGCAGCACTTTCCTTAAAGTATTTCGGGTACTCCGGTAACGTCTTGGAGTCAGCACGCCAAAACACCCTAGATAAGACAGCCTTCTGCCGAAGGTTCACCAGACGTTGTGAGACACTGGCGTAAGAAAGAACACCTTTCTAGAAAACTTTGGAAAAGAAAAGAAAAAGAGAATGAATACTGAGATTATGTGTTATATTAGACTCAGAGATCTGTAGTATATATAGATGGATTCGTGTTATTTCGTGAAGTCGCGACCCTTCCGAAACAACATTCATTCATCTGTTCGCAGGTTCATTCACCCCTTCGTCTGTCTGGGCCGCAAAAATGGGCTAACAGTGGGCTGCAAAAAAAATAGGAATTCTCGTGGCGAGAATTGTCGTGAGGAGCCAGAGGCCCGAGCCTACGCCGCTCGCCCGATGCCACGTCTCCTAAGTGCACAAGTGCATCTACAATGCGTCGCTATCGCCGCTACACCCGAGCCCGAGCTGGTGTTGCCGGTGGCAACACCGGCTACATTTTTATGAAGAAGATAAAACAACTACCAATGGTCACCCACTAGAAACCCTTTGGTTGTTGCACACTCCTCATGAGTGCACATACCTATTTAAGCACCCTCGAACCTTTCTCTCTTTCCGATGTAGGACTAAAGTCCCTTCTCTTTCCTTTCATCCTTATGAACAATAAATGGAATTACTAATTCCAACAACGTAAAAGATATTATTTATTTTTTTGCTCATGGTTTCAATATGATACCCGTGTAATACTGAGATTAAAAGGTAAAAGTATACTTAAAAGATACATATGTAATCTCGGTCTTGCAATCCAAATTCAATGATTCTAAGATAGGTTGGTTCTATAATATGAAACCACTCAACTTATTTTTGAGCATATATATATTTTTTTTGAGCATATATATATATATATATATATATATATATATATATATATATATATATATATATATATATATATATATATATTTATATTTATATATATATATATATATATATATAAAGTGATATATATATATAAAGTGATATATATATATATATATATATATATATATATATATATATATATATATTTATATATATATATATATATATATATATATATATATATATATATATATATATATGGACTTCAAAATGGCTTAAGATTGAGTCGTCTAAGCCGTGTATATCATCGACCAGTTTCATAAAAAAAAGTTTAAAATTAACTACATTTCGTATCTTTTGTTTAGGTAACCGAACTCTCTTATCTCACGTAGAAAATTAAAAAGCATCCGGTAATATAATATATTTAAAATTAAAATTATGTTTAAACTAACTACATAACATTATCTAATTAAACACATATCCAGAATTAAAAATAATAATCATAACAAATCATATTAAAATATATTCATATTATATTTTAAAATATTATAATATAATTTAAATTTTTATATACTTTATTAATACTATCATTGATTTTTTTTATACGTGCAACGCACGTGAACGTAACTAGTACAAGTAAAAGCACGTGTATTGCATGTAAAATAATTTTTCTTTTTTTTTCTAATCTTATCAAAATACAATTCAAATATTAAAATTTAAATTAAGACTTGTTTTATATATATTTATATTTTAATTAAGATTTATAGGAATTTAATTTAAATTTAATTATAATTTTTATTGATATATGTGAATAAAAGAGTGGATATTCGGTTATGCCGAAGAAAAATAAAAAAGAGGGTATGATTATGCGGAAGAAAATGAGAGAAACTTTAAAATTATAATATTACGTAAAATAAAATTGTTGATGATATATATGCGGCTTACACGGCTCAATCTTGAACCATTTTGAAGCCCCCTTTTATATATATATATATATATATATATATATATATATATATATATATATATATATATATATATATATATATATATCATGATTTATCTCTACTGCGCTTTGAAAAGGCTCAAAAATGAGCTATCGAAGAAGTATGTATATCTTCCATTAATCTCTATCTGTGGTATGATAATCAGTTAGAAAACGTCTAAAAAATGACTCGTCTAAATACTATGTATATCCGTTATTAATTAATAATAATAATATCCAAAAAATTATAAAAAAAAATTATAACTACTGCATATGTATCCGTTCAGGTTAAGAAAAAACTAAAAATAATAGAATCCATCTTCAAGGGGGGGGGGGGGGGGTTTCCTATCTCCCCTATTTCTATTGTAGAAATCCATTTAAAAAAACAATCTCCCAGTGATGATTTTTTTCCCATTTCTATTATAGGTGGCATGATGTAGGATAGAAAATTTCTATGAGGGTTTCTACATATAGAAACTCTCATAAAAACTCTTCATCTCTCATGACAATTATTATTGAGCCCCACATCATTAAATTGGTCTTTTATTTTGTGACACCTAGAATAGAAATGTAGAACCATTGGCGACTATTTTTTGGGGTTAATTGCATTAACTACCCCTATGTTTTACACTTATTACACGGACCATCCCTGCTTTGAAAGTAATTACACGGACATCCCCTATAGTTTCTATTCTCAAAAGAAACTAATAACACTGACCACCCCTATTGTTAATAAATTTATAAAGGAGAGGTGTGGTCAATGCAATTATTTTCGGAATAGGGGTAGTCCCTGTAATACTCATGAAACATAGGGGAGGTCAGTGTAATTAACCCTTTTTTGTGTGAACGAGCTCTCTAGCCTGGTGGTATTAGAGCGCACACCCGGTGGGGTCGGCAAGGTTCGAGCCCCCAATTGTGTGTTTGTGAGATTTCAAAAAAAAACCTTTTTGTGCAATTTCCAAGTAGAAACTTTTCCAAGTAAGATATAAATATCTTTAAAGTACAATTCCAATTAGGATAGAAACTCAATTTTAGAAATTACCGTTGGAGATGGCCTAACTACCTAAACATATAACAAAGATATATTCAATATTGATATTATCTTAAAAACATATAGAAATATAAAAATAAAACACACACACACACACACACACACACACACACACACACACACACACACACACACACATATATATATATATATATATATATATATATATATATAAAGCAATGAGTAATTGTTGCGAACTCGTCTCAACTAGGGCTCAAACTCCGACCACTTGGGCCGCATGCATCTCTCTTAACCACTAGGATAGTGTAATATTACATTTTTTTTTGTATTTACAATGCACGTTGACTTAAAATGGGCTTAAAATGGATCGTCTATGCCGTTTGTATATCCTTCATTAATTAATAAAAATATTAAAAAATTCAAACTACTTTGTATGTATCTCCTCACGTAGTCTAAAAAAAATAAAAATCCTCAAATCCTTATTAGCGTGTGTCCTCACTCAGTTAAGGGGAAAAAAACCTAAAATCCTTCTAACTACTAGAACGTATATCCAAACTCATATAAACATTCGCAATAAATCCTAAAATATATTCAATATTTAAATTATATTTAAACTAACTATATGGTGTTATCTAACTAAACACATATCCAAATTTTTAAAAAATATTTATAGCGAATTCTAATTAAAATATATTAAAATCATATCTAAATTATTTTAATATTAGATTTTTTTTTCTTTTTAGTACGTGTAATGCACATTAAGGGGACTAGTATCCTATCTCTACAATTGTAATGAGACTGAAAAACGGTTCAAAAGTGAGCCGTCTAAGCCATATATATCATCAGTTATTAATTTTAAAAAAAATTATGTAAAAGAATTATTGGAAAAAAATAAGTTTGTTATATGTAATCAGGGCCGGCCCTGGCCCAGGACGGCCAAGGCGACCGCCCAGGGCCCCATGAAATATAAGGCCCAAAAAAATTAATTTAAACATATATATATATATATATATATATATATATATATATATATATATATATATATATATATATATATATATATATATATATATATATATATATATATATATATATATATTTTAAATTTTTATTATTTTTAATATATATATATATATATATATATATATATATATATATATATATATATATATATATATATATAATAAAAATTTATATATATATATATATATATATATATATATATATATAAATTTTTATTATATATATATATATATATATATATATATATATATATATATATATATATATATATATATGAACAGTTTTGTATCTAAAACATAACTAATATGTAACATGACCCTTTTTTAGTTTAAAACAATTGTGGTATAGTGGTTTGTATGTTATACTTGCACACTAGAGGTTTTAGGTTCAATCTTGGTTGTAACATATTTTTTTAATTTACTTTTATTTTATTTATTTTTTATATGGGTCCCATTTTAAAAGTTTGCCTAGGACCCCCTATAAACTCAGCGCCGGTCCTGTATGTAATAACATGGAAAATCAAACTAAACCATCTAAGAAGAATACTTGCACCTTAACCACATAAATTAGAAAATGTGTTTGGCTGTAACTAGGTAATCTTTGGTTTAGTCTTTCCCTCTCTCCTCTTTGTCCAATATATATTATTTTGCAATTATTTCAGACACTTATCGATATTTACACTGGCTTCGTCTTCCCTCCCAAACCCAACATTTAAATCCCTTCTTTCCCTCCTCCAAACATGCGCCCCCCTCTCCCCGAATCCGAACGTCTTCTCCTACAACACCCTCATCCGACGCCTCCCCTCTCATTCCCTCTCCCTCCTCCGCGACATGCTCCGCGCCAGCCTCCTCCCCGACCGCTTCACCCTCCCTCTCGCCCTCAAGTCCTCCTCCTCCCCCGCCCCGCTCCACGCCCTCCTTGCCAAGCTCGGCTTCGCCTCCAACGTCTTCGTCATGAACTCCCTCCTCCACTCCTACTACTCCTCCGGCTCCCTCCCCTCCGCCCGCCGCGTGTTCGACCAAATTCCTCACAGGAGCGTCGTCAGCTGGAACTCCATCATCGACGCGTATTCCCGGTCCGGGCGCCGCGTAGACGCTTTTGCTACGTTCCGAGAGATGAGGAGGGAGGTGGAGCCCGACGGGTTCGCCCTGGCGAGCCTCCTCTCCGCCTGCTCCCAGACGGGGGATTTGGACGGAGGGAGAGGGGTGCACTGCTACCTATTGGCGAGCGGGGTGGCGGTTGATCTGGTCGTCGGGAACGCGTTGGTGGATATGTACGGCAAGTGCGGAGAGTTGGGTTCCGCTCAGAGATGCTTTGACGGGATGCCCGTGAGGAATGTGGTTACGTGGACCTCGCTGGTGTGCGCTCATGCCAGGCACGGTCGAGTGGATCTCGCTAGGGATTGGTTCAACCGGATGCCGGTAAGAAACACGATATCGTGGAATGCCATTATCAGCTGTTATGTCCGGTGCGGGTTGTGTCAAGAGGCGCTGGATCTTTACGCCCGCATGCAAGATTTGGGGGTGGCGCCGGATGAGGCCACTCTGGTCGGTGTTCTGTCCGCCTGTAGCCAGAATGGGAACTTGGTCGTCGGTAGGAAGACCCATGATTACATTCGCGTAAGCGCCACGAAACCTAGTGTTACACTGCTCAACTCGGTCCTCGACATGTACGCAAAGAACGGGCAGATAGATGTCGCGTTGGGTATCTTTGGCGCGATGGGGAGAAAGAGCGTGGTGTCGTGGAATGTGGTGATTGGGGCTCTGGCAATGCACGGGCGGGGACCGGATGCCGTTGTTCTCTTCAGAAGGATGACAGGCGAGGGCTTCGACCCCGATGGGATCACGTTTGTTGGTCTGTTAAGCGCGTGCAGCCATGGCGGTTTCTTGCAACTTGGGCGCCGCTACTTTGAAGCTATGTGCCCTGTTTATAAAGTTCCACGGGAAATTGAGCATTATGCGTGCATGGTTGATCTTCTAGGGAGAGGAGGGCGGCTTGGGGAAGCCGTCGAACTGATCAGTTGTATGCCGATGAAGCCCGATGTTGTTGTTTGGGGCGCGCTGCTTGGGGCTTGCAGGATCTATGGCGACGTGGGGATCGGGAGACAAGTGATCAAACACTTGCTGGAGTTGGAGCCACATAGCGGAGGATTGTACGTCCTCGTTTCGAATATGTTCTGTGAGACTCGAGGATGGGAAGACGCGAAGAAGCTGAGGAAAGTTATGAAAGGGATGGGGATAAGGAAGGGTAGAGCAGCCAGTTTGATTGAAATCAGCGGCAAAGTCCATGAGTTCTTAGTTGAAGATACTAGACATGGGAATTCTAGTGAAATATACTCTCTACTTGATGGATTAACAGATCACTTGATATGTGTAGTATGCCATTCTGACCCATATGAGGAAATTTTCAATGTAGAGGGATGAGATGGCTTTGGATTTCAATTTACTATTCCTTTGGATTTCAATTTATTGTTCCTTGACATTGAACCATTTGATGGTTTCCTGTAAGGAGCCGGCTGGAAACATAGGCCTCGTTTGGTTGGCGGAATCTCCCGGTTGGGAAAGGAAAGTGATTACTTTCCTATGTTTGGGCGCCCAAGGAATTGAGGAGGAAAGGAAAGTGATTCCCAATGGAAGGAAAATTAGGGGGGAAAGTGATTCCATCCATCCAAGGAAGGAATCACTTTCCCACATTGAAGTATTCACTTTCCTTTCCAAATTCCTTGGCATTGCCAAACATCGGAAAGGAAAATCAATAGGAATTAAAGTTTCCCAAAGGAAAGGAAATGACAAGGAATTGATTTCCTTTCCCTTCCATTCCGCGAACCAAACGAGGCATAGTGCTGAATGGAGAAGGATGATAGAATATTGGTTTCTAGTTTATGAAGAGGACATAATATGGTTTCTTCATCTTCCCCTCTTTTAGAACACAAAGAACTAGAAGAGATATACAGGCAACCTAGGTCCAACAAGTTTAATAGGAGTTAATAGGATTTAATGGCTAATTATTTAGCCATTTGGTCACTAAACATCAACTAATAAAATACCAATTAATAGGAAGATAAATATTGAAAAAAATAAAGAGTTAGGAAATTGTTTTTTCAACAAGCATACAACAATCCCCCTCCCCCTTCAAAAAAAAAAAAATCAAGTTTTGAAAAACAGAGATGACAAAATTAAAAAAATAGAAGTAGAAATATTTTTGTGAGCAAATGAATACTATGAAATAGATGAGATGGACTACAACTTTCAATCTCACTTAGTGCATATAGTCTTTATCCGAAGAAGTGCATGATAGACAACGCCTTGAATCAGACTTCTTGAATCAGATTTAGAAAAAAAACACATATAATATGCTAGATGTTCTTGGGTCTATCGGGGTGGCGCTTTTGATTGATCATGCACACTTTTTTTTTTATTCGTGAGAGTGGTCTGGGATCGTCATGTCCCATAGTCATGTCCCTCACGACCTCTCATATAGGTAAGTCCTCAAAGGGTTGATGATCGGTGTCAACATCTCATAATCATGCTTGGACCTATTAAGAGTTTCAAAATCATCATAACCAAATCACACTGGAACACTGTCATCGTAGGGATGGAGTACCATTGTACAACTTCGTACAACCGCTTGGACATTAGAATTGAAAATTTAATCTCAGGATCAGTGTTCCATATTAGTCACCTAAGTCCAGCTTGTTTCTACCCATTGAACCGGCTTCTTGGGATCTACAGTCAGACTCGGTTGTATTGCCACTGTCAATGACTTACTTATGGGCTTAACCCCATCGCCCTCGATGATTCTAGGATTGATGTTCTAGACAGACTCTTTGTCAAGGGGTCTTTAAAGTTCTTTTCTGACTTTATATAGTCAATAACCATATATTTGTCTAATATACTCTTTATTGACTTGAAGTGCAGCCGCGGGTACATGCTCATCTTAGGATTCATATAATCATGTTTAGTAGTTTTATGTTAGATTGATTATAATAATTTAATAAAATGATAGGTACCAAAATAAGTAGACCATGTATATGTATAATAAAATTTCTGAGCCATTTAGCTTCAGTACAAACTGTCTAATGATATCATTTTAGAGTCTATGGTACTTCTGACTATGATAATTTGTCACATGATTCTATCATCTTGTGAATATATACAAATAAACCATCATTCTCCTTCCAATGCATCTCAAGTTCTTTAGTGTTTTTATATTAAAAAAATCGTCATATAATGACTTAGATAAAGCACTAAAAAAATTGTGAAAGCAATGGTAATGATTTTCTTAAAAGTTTTAGGTTTAATTGATCTAGATAATTTGGTTACTCACCATACTTAGTGACATCATAATCATTTAACATATGTGGGATTCCGCTAATGGCTGATATAATCCCTAGAGTAGTAAGCTGAAAACTCATCTGACTTTGCTACCTCTTAAAGGTAAGAACCGATAAAATATTTAAGCTTTGGCAATAAAAGTGCCATCTTACCGGCCATTATGAAAAAAAGACAATCTAAAAGTTCTGCAAAAGTATGTATTGAATCAATATGACGGCCTAGAGTACTAGAGCAATAATTTGAATAATTTTTGCTAATCGACCTTAACAAATCTTTAGTCTAAAAGTGTTGATCAACTTGGGTTAGCTGTAGAGGCCGGATCCTAGCTAGCGATGCTCCGAAAACACTTAAATATTGTGTCGCTTATGGCTATTTACACCATTTTTGACAGAAGAACCCTTTCGGCTTCCCAAACTAATATCTTCTTTAAAACTTAGATTTACAGGAATTTTGCAATATTAACAAACTATTTTCTTTTCAATAAACTGTTTGAATGTAGCAAAAGGATTCTAATGTAACAGATTATAGGAAAAACAATGTATGCCTAATAGAAAAGAAAATATGTGACTCAACAATATTGAGAGTTCTTTGTCTAACTAGGAATTCTAATATGTGACAGTATGATTTTTAAGGTTCAAACACGCAAACCGACCAAGAAAAAAAATCATTCAACATCACCGTAATCTACCTATAGAAAAGAGAGTGAATAGAATATGTAGGTAAATATGAAAATAACCTTTCTAAATGATCGGATTTTTCTTCTTCTTCTTGATTTCATCTTAGTAATAACATTTCAGAAGAAATGTCATTTTGTAAATCATTTTAAATAGTTCCACTATTCTCGCTAAACAACCATTTAATATCCAAGAATTTAGAAAACGAGATCTACAAACATTAAGTTTATAATAATAAAGGGAAGGACTTTTTTATTACTTACCATCACCCTTAGCATATTTGAGTCTTTCCTAATATATCACAATCTCTAATGCTTCTGAATTGGAGAGATAACATTACAAAGATCATGTTAAGAATAAGTGAGTACAAAAATAAATTTGTATTACGATCACCATTAACATGTTGTTCTTTTTCTAAATGTTAAAAATATTTCTAATGATCATGTCTTCAAGAAAATAGAAGTTTGTGGTGTTTTTGCCTTTGGACTAGAGAGAATAGTCCCACATCGGCTACACTACCAAATGGGTATCTCAGTATAAAGCTTTGCGTGAGTTGAGGTGTGCGCATAGGGTATAGTGGGACACATGTGGGTGCCATGTGGGGGTGTTTTCCTTAAAAAAGGATTAACTCCTCAAAGAAAGTATTTATGCTTTTTGTCATGCTCATGAAAAAATTTCTTTTGGAGCTAAGACCTAGAAGGGCTTAGCGACTCGAATTCGGGCTCAAGGGCACAATGTGGAGCTTTATTGGCACACTTTGCACTTAGCACGTCAGCATCGTCGTATGACACTAGTGCATATTTGTTGCGCTCGTTGCACGGTCTAGACGCGATTATGTGCGTCTGTGCTGTTGGGCGCATAAGCACAGACAATATGGTTGGACCTATTTTTGCTTATTATGGAATTTAAACGGTTATGAAAAGATCAAGTCAATCAGTCATATCCATTTTTTGTGGGATTTGAATTCAATTTGTTCCTATCTTTCCATAATTGGTTGGCGACCATGATTAGGGTTAGGGTTTCCTCCTTACTTTATTAATACTTTCTTGGTGCCTCCTTTGAGGATTTACTTCAAAATTGAGAGACGAAGAGAGTTTTGCTGTGGCCGCCATTGGAGTCCGAAGGAGTTCGTGAGGGTCTAGAAAGGAGGTGATGACAAGCATTCCAGAAGTTTATATCTAACCTTGCTGGTTCCTGGTAGCAGATCGTGTGGGGGCGAATCTTGCTTTAAGCAACGGTGATCTTAATCACCCAACGAGTGTTGTTTCTTCTTCTTCCTCCTCTTCTAGTTTTCTGCAATTTGTAATCTGTTCTGTCTGTTTACAACTACAATTGCAAGGAAGAACATTCAGTTTCATTGGTTTGTGAGTTGTATTTGAGAAATATTGGATATAGTTCTTTGATGGAATCAAGAACAGTCAGAGCGGAACTTTTGTGTGAACCTCTAACCTCGACTACAAATTCTGAGTAACAGAGGGTAGTCCAAAAGGATTACGTGAACTTATGTTCCTGACCTTTGTTTTTGAAATTGATTTTTTTCAGGAATAACAAAAGTAATTTGTATATTAACAAGAAATGTAACTGAAACGATGCACAAACTTTTTAACAATAATTTTTGCACAGTTTTAATCATGCAAGATTTGAAAACAACATATACTTTTACATTTGACAAAACGTCAATGATATATTGTGTCAAACTATTGGACTAAGAAAGGAATGTTTTTCTGTTTGTATAAATTGTTCTACTTAACAGTAAAAGCCAACCAAATATCCACCAAGATTTTGGAAGTTAAATAAATTATTTTATTCTAGCCAAAGACAGGGACTATACAACCAGTAAAAAAATGTTTATTGTCTATATAAATATTAACCACAGTAATGAAAGGATAACAGTTTAAATAGAATATTTCTTGTTAAAAAGCAAAATTTAACTAATATATATAAATACGTTTGGACTAGTTCTCCATAATTCTATAAAGGAACATATCCTATCATTCCATTCAGACTGGTCTAAACTTATTATGTTTCCAAGTGACAACAATGTTTCACAACAATTGAAATGGCAAGGATCCTTTAGTAAAAGCATTCTTTAAACATATTAACATTTAGAGCCACTACCAAAATAAGTCATATTAGCGACGACATTAGCGACTCCGGCAAAATATGTCGCTATTTTTTGTGTATTTAGCGACGTATAAAAGTGACATCGTTGAACGTCGTATTCAGCGACGTTTAGCGACTGATAGCGACTAGCATTATGGTTTGGAAAGAACAAGTCGCGGTTTAGTCGCAGAACGTTGTTGATTGATTTTATTCAGCGACGTTTTGTGACTCTTACTCCAGTACATTACAAGTTTATTAGTTAACAGCGATGTTTAGTGACGTCTTTATAAGACGTCGCTAAAATCTTTCATATAGGGTGCTGGGAACTGATCGAATTCATTTTCTTTTCCCCAAAATTTTCGATCTCCCGCGCGCCTCGAGACCCAAATCTCTCTCCCCCTCCCCCTCTCGTCTCCGGCGACCTCCTCCCCCCTTCCGTCTCTGGCGACCCCTCCCCGCGGCGACCCCCCTCCATCGGCGACCCCCGTCCCTCCGTCGTATCTCTACCGTCGAGTCCCCTTGTCGATGCCGATCCGACCAGTCCCCTTCGCCGCTGCTCCATCCCCGACGACCTCGACCCGACTCCGACTAAGGCAGGTAAACCCTAACCCTAGCTCCCTCCTCCTGACGTGCTGACATAGACACGACATGCACACACGACACACACACACACACGCTGACACGACACGCTGTTTAGTGTGTCACACTTACATGCTTGTGAGTATGTGACAGTTTGGAGAGGAGGGGACTATCAAAAAATAGTTTTATGTGGCAACCCCATTGTGAGAACACATGAGTGGCTGTGGGCTAATGTGCATCCTAGTGAGTGAGTGTTAGAGTGAAGTATCCTATGAGTGAACTTGAGTGTCTAGGAGGTGAGTATCCTGTGACAGGTTAGAACATGAGGTATCCTAAGAAGTATATAGCATGGTTTAAAGTATCAATCAATACCGATCCGATACGGCCGATACCGATACGGTTTGGCATGTCCCGATCCGATACCGACAGATACTTATCGATACCAACATTGAGGGTCTCTTTTTCGGTCAATTCGGCAAAGAAAATTAAATGAAAAAGACAAATCATCAAGGGTTTAAAGCATAATAACATTGTAAAAACATGTAAAAGAAGAAAATCAGTCTATTATATGTAAACCAATTGCTAAGGGTGATTACAATGTTATTTAATTTCAAAAATACTATAAAATAACGCTAAAAATACTTAAATTATGCCTAAATGTATAAAATATATGTTTTTAAATGTAAATAATTTATTAATAATTTTTTTCGATACCAAAAAAATCTGATACTCCGATCCGAAACTGCCGATACTACCGATATCGCTGATACCAATACTCGTAGGAATAATCCGATACCGATTCCGATATCGATACTGTGAACCTTGGTATATAGAGTATCCTAGTACCTAGAGTGTATATATAGAGTATCCTAGTACCTAGAGTGTATAGAGTATCCTAGTACCTATAGAGTATCCTCTAGAGTGTATAGAGTATCCTAAGATATTGGGGATTACCTACTCTGAGAACCTTGCTAAGAAGTATCCTAGTACCTACAGTGTATAGAGTATCCTAGAAGTGTAGGTATGATTGGTACAGTATTTTGAGCCCTTCTATAGAAATTAAATTTACTTATGCCAAGCCTTTTGGGCCTATCAGAGTTATAGATTTTTTTGAAAATCTAGTATAACGCTGATTGCCTCAAAATGCTTGCATAAGTAAGAGTGTATAGAGTGGGTATACTAGTAGTATATCGTAGTATCCTAGAGTGTATAGAGTGAGCTTCCCTACTTCCTTTCTTCTCATTCGGGTCATTGAGCTGACTATTCTGCATCATAGGATATCTACCTCAACCTCACCCTAGAGAAGTGTGGAAATATTAATATTAACTAAGGTTCACAGTATCGATTTTGGTATCGGTATCGTTATTGGTATCATTTACGGTTGATATCATGAATCTCATAGCTTCCGCTAGTAGAGCACAATGTAGAGCCAAACGTGAAGCAGAGCTTCATATTCAAAATATTAGAAGTAAAAAGTTTTTGATTGGTGGTGGGACGAGAAAGGATTCTGACTCGTTCCACCACCAATCGAAAACTTTTTACTTTTAAAATTTTGAATGTGAAGCTCTGCTTCACGTTTGGCTCTACATTGTGCTCTGCTAGCAGAAGCTATGAGATTCAGGATATCAACCATAAATGATACCGAAATCGATTTCGATACCGATACCGATACTGTGAACCTTGGTTAACATTAATATTTCCACACTTTTCTAAGCTGAGGTTGAAGAAGATATCATATGATGCTGAATAGGATGCTGAGAGAGTCGAATGAGAAGCAGGAAAGCAGAGGGAGGGTCAGAGAGGGGGCCTTCTTGTTGAACATGTGACGACACTCATTTGATACTCATGTGTCTACATGCATCAATTTGGAATATACTCGAATAATGTGTATCTATCTTTGCATAATTATTGTCAAATGGATATGAATTACTATCTATGGCATCGTTCGGATGTACAATCGTCATCCTGATGACATGTACGGTGTGCGGGATAAATTTATACATGGGGTAGAGCAATTTCTGCAGTTCGCCAAGGCGTTCCCTCAGTACATGGACCGTACCAAAATTAAGTGTCCATGTGTGAGATGTAGCAACATAAAATATCATCAATAAGTGGATGTAACATATCATTTGTACTCGAGAGGTTTTATACCGAATTACTATCAGTGGACGTCAACGGAGAACTTGTGTCTTTAACATCGGAGCTGGAGCCTAATTTTTCGTATATAGATGTCCATAACCACGCTGGTTACGATGAAGGATGGGTGAACATGGTTTTTGACGCTGCCGGGCCTAGTTTCGATCCAGACAATCATGATGTGGCAGAGGAGGTACCGAATGCCGATGTTGCGAAGTTCATGGAGTTGTTGGAGAATGCAAGGACTCCTTTATATCCTGGTTGTGAGGATCATTCACCGTTGGAGGTGGTTACAAGATTGCTGAGCATCAAGTTCGATTTTAATATGTCTCAAGAATGCTAATCGAGTTGATTATAGAGATCTTGTCGGAAGGTACAAAGTTACCTATAGACTTCTATCGGTCTAAGAGGATGGTGAGATCTCTCTAGATGGGATACAAAAAAATTGATGCATGTCGCAATGGGTGCATGTTGTACTACAAAGATGACAAGGATGAAGACGTGTGCAGATTTTGTGGTGTTGATCGGTACAAGGCAACAAGTTCAAGTAGGACTTCCGATGCAAGGAAGCCTACCGATTCGATGTACTACTTGTCGTTGACGTCGCGGTTGTTGACTATCAACGACTTTTCGGCCTATGGAATGTTATCTGGATGAAGCACTCATGGTCGTCTCTTATGTCCGTATTGTATGGACCGCACGAAGGCTATCCATTTGAAACACAAAGGAAACTCGTACTTCTTCGATTGTCATCGACAGTTCCTGTCAAAGGACCATACGTTCCGGAGGAACAGGAATACGTTTCGTGCCGGCGTTGTGGAGAAGGCCAATCCACCGCCAAGGTAGACCGGAGGCACGATATGGGAGGAGGTCAAGGATTTTTCAAGTGCTATTGAAGAGCCTACAAAGGGATACAAGTGTGATAAATTTGGCCGCACTCATAATTGGACGAAAAAAAGTATATTCTGGGACCTGCCTTATTGGAGCACCAATATGATCAGACATAACCTTGATGTCATGCATATCGAGAAGAATGTGTTTGACAATATAATCAATACTATGATGGACGTAAAGGGAAAGACGAAAGACAATCCCAAGGCCAGGTTGGACTTGGAAGATATGTACAGACGTCCTGCGTTGAATTTGATAAAGGAAGGCAATGGGAAGTATAAGCAGCCTAAGACAATTTTCTCACCAGACAGGAAGGATAAAGTAAGAATTTGTAGGTGGATTCAGGGCCTAAAATTTTTGACGGATACGTGTCAAATTTAAGAAGATGCGTCGACCCGAAGGAGAATAAATTGACGGGTATGAAGAGCCACGACTGTCATGTATTTATGGATAGGTTAATTTCGATCGCATTTCAGGAATTATTACCGTCGGTTGTTTGGGATCCGTTGACAGAGTTGAGCATATTCTTCAGAGATCTTTGTTCTACTAAGTTGCTTGTCGATCATCTAGAAAAATAGGAGAAGGACATTGCAGTAAAGCTGTGCAAGTTTGAGAGGGTATTCCCTCCTGGATTCTTCGACTCCATGGAGCATTTGCCAATTCATATATCCTATGTGGCACGTGTTGCTCGGCCCGTCGGTTATCGGTGGATGTACCCGTTTGAGCGGCATTTGAACCACCTAAAGAGAAAGGTAAAAAATAAGGCTCGGGTCGAGGGTTCTATTTGTAAAGCCTATGTTCTCGAGGAGATTACAAATTTTGCTCGATGTATTTCAAGCCACATGTTGCTACTAATAGAACAAGAGCTCCCAAAAACGATAATGAATATCTTGAATCTAATGATGCAATACTGAAAGTCTTCAATGCTTTCGGAAAGCCTTCCAGGAAAATGAAGAAAAGATATCTGAATGACGAGGAACTAAGGGCTATTCAGTTATATATATTGCTCAACTGCGACGAGAATGAAGTGGAGAAGCTCGAGGGGTAAGTAACTAATATATCCACATTTACGTCATCTATGCATGTAATAGTATCCATTATTATTATTACACTAATTGGTATATGTGTTGTTATTTTTAGCACATTTAATGATGAGGTGAGGTCGAGTAGACAGTACATAACGGATGAAGAACTAAAACAGAAAATAAGACATCATTTTCCTTTATGGTTGAGTGTATATGTAAGATGATACAGTAATTATTTCTCGTATATGCACTTTGCACAGTAATTAACGGAACGCTAAATTTAATTTCTTATCTTGTGGTATTTAGGTCGATCGTCTGGACACAATACTAAAGAATGAGTCTATTAGAACTCTATCCAAGGGGCCCATTTATTTTGTCAAAATATGGCCAAGCTATTGTGTGAATGGGTTTAGGTTCAATTCAACCAATGCTCCGATCAGAGAGAACTTTCCAGATCTTGATTCGACCAAAAATAGTTGTTTGTGTATCCGATCTACAAACTACAAAGATGCAGATTCGAACAATGATTTCTATGGCATCTTATGGAAGATTGTGGAGTTGACATATAACTACGGTATAGAGCCGGCTAAGATCGTGTTGTTCAGGTGTGATTGGTTCGATCCGATCCAAGATTAAGGTTGGAAAATTGACAAGCATGGTCATATGGATATTAACTACCGCCGTCGATATCAAAGATACGAACCATTTGTCTAAGCAAGTCAGGCTCAACTAGTTTACTTCATTACTTATCCTAGACGAGGAACAACTAGGTTGGACTGGTGGGCAGTATGCAAGACTAAAGCCAAAAATACCTACGATGTTGATGAAATAGCTTATCAGGAGGACGAGCTTGTTTGCCATTGATTGTAAAAGTACAGAACAATTATATAGGAGGACTGGACTTAGACTCAAAATACAAACTCGCTCGTACAAAGAAAGCCAAGGGACGAAAACCTAGGTACAGCAGTCTAAGTACGATTGTTTATTTTTGATTCTGGGGGTGACGGTAGAGGCTCAAAAAAGCAACGGCCGCTCTGCCTTACTCCTTGGACGATCAGACGTAGCCTTAGCTCCGGAGAAGAACTGCTTTCAAGATGGGAAGACTCTTCTGTGCGCGCCTTTGTCTCTTTGTGTGTCCAGCCGGGTGGGGAGGATCTATCTTCCTTTTTTTCTTCTAAATTCTCCCGGGTTTGCAAGAGAATGGCACCTTGCTATTTATAGAAGTGGGGGTGTGATCATTAGGGTTTGCAATGATTCCCCCCTTTAAAAGTCGACGGCCAATCATCTGGACCATTAATCTTGATTGCATTACATCTGGACAGTTAATTCTTGATTGTGCCAAATCCGTATGGGCAATTAATGCTGATTGTATAAAATCTGTATGGGCAATCAATGTTGATTGTCATGAATCTTAGGAAGCTCGGATCTCCTGCCACGTGTCTAAACCATGTGATTGCCATAAATCTGTTTTGATTTGGATAATTATGATGATTGCACTAAATCAGGTTGTTAGGATTTGTTGATAACTCTTGATTGATTTAGTGCCACGTGGGAAAATGATCTTCTGCCACGTGTCATAATCGCGAGCCACAGCCGCATAAGGGTAGCTTCTTAGGTTTTGGACTGCATGAAGGTGGCAACCACATAAGTGAAGTCTCTGAAATCTGAGCCGCATGGGGGTGGTTTTCAATTGAGCCGCATAGGACTTGCCATGTGTCAAGGCTGCATAGACGTGAGCCGCATGGAGATGATCCGAACCGCATAAGAATAGCGGCCGCATAGGGTGACTGTTCATAATTTGAGCTGCACGACAAGGGTCTTCCCGCTCCGAGCCGCATGCGAGCATCAGCCGCATGAGGTGGTGGCAGCCGCATAGGGGACTTTGTAGTTGGTGGTTCGTGCCAGCTACAGAGGAGATTTTCTCCGTTTCTTGAGAAATACACCGTCATATCGAAGTTCATCATTTCAGCTTTAGTGTTAGAGTTATTACTTTATGTCAGAGCATTTAATGGGAGCATTCACTTTATGGCCAGCTGTAAAGCTGCATACGGTCACGTGATTCTTCCCTGAGCCGCATGAGGCTATTTGAAGAGTTTCTGAGCCGCATGAGGCTCTGATAGATTCCTGAGCCGCATGAGGCTCCTTCTGTTTTGAGCGCATGGGCTTCTTCTGTTTTGAGCCGCATAGTCTTCTTCTGTTTTGAGCCGTATGGACTTCTTCTATTCTTTTTCATGCTTCTACAAAATCCCCTTCAAAGTTTTCAATTTGAAAAAATTAGAATACTTTGAATAAGAAGCATGGCTATATGAGCTCCGCTGGCCGCATAGGATGTTCTTGGCCGCATAGCTTGTCTGGCCGCATGGCTTGTCTGGCCGTATAGACTCCCTAGCCGCATGAACTGCTCTGGCCGCATGGATCGCTTCTGGCCACATGCTGTTCTCTTTGCCACGTAGGGGACATTAATTGCTCTTGATTCGTTATGATTTGGAGCCGTTTTTAGGGGGGAACTCCAAGAGTCGGTTCATTAAGTATTTGGATTTCGTGCTTTGATGAATCTTCTTTATGAGAGAGGGGGCGAAATCCGAGGAGTCGGTTTTGCCTGCATCACACGACCCGAAGCGATTTATCGGTCCACGTGCCCCCTATGTCGGCCTATAAATAGGGTACTGTTAGGATAGAGAAACTTCTTTGTCTTCTTTTGTCTTCCTCTTCTCTTGTCCTAAGCTGTTGTTCTTTTTTCTCCGATCATCATCACTAATGGCCCCCAAAGCTTCCACAACCGCGGCGAAGGGAAAGGGTGTGGCTTCTTCGTCATCCCCAGCGCCTGAAGTCCACCCCGACGTTCATCCCCTTATTGCTGGTAAGGATTTGGGGCAGATCGTATCTTTTGAAACAAAGACGACTCTGTTACGTACTTTATGCACAAGCCTTTAATGCGTTCCTCGTTCTCGTCGAATCTATTCAATTTATTTGGGCCACATGTGCGTCCCATGTCTGAGCCGTATGGGGTATATCCTATGTCTGAGCCGCATGAAAGTTGTCCAGTGGCCGCCTAGATGCTTTACGAACTGAACCGCATAATGACCCTTCGAACAGAGCCGCATAAGTCCCTATGAAGCGAGCCGCATGAAGCCCTCTCAAACAGGGCCGCATGAGTTTGTCTGGATTGGGCCGCATAAGGTTGTGCTGAATCGAGCTGCATGAGTTCCTTCTGAAATGAGCCGCATGATGCTCCGCTAAGTAGAACCGCATAAGCCCACACTAAACAAAGTCGCATAAACTTACGCTTAATCAGTGCCGCATAAGCTCATGTTCGAACAGAGCCGCATGAGCTCGTCTTTAAACAGAGCCGCGTAAGCTCGTCTTTAAATAGAGCTGCATAAGCTCGCCTTTAAATAGAGCCGCATAAGCTCGTGTAAGCCAAAGCGCTCAGTAGTCTCATTTTAGCCATCTTTTTTTTGATTTGTTTCTTTCTTTTCTTCTTCAGTGAATCTGCCAGTGAATGCTGCTGGAGAACTTCTGGTGGGGCGCGTCCAATCTGCTCTGGGATATAGGTATGATCATATAGTCGAGTATGTGACGAACCAGCTCCCAAAAGAACCTTTGGAGAGGCTAAATGCTATCAAGAAGCAGTCTTTTCACTTCTTCTGCGCAATGATAAACTCGGGGCAGTTGGAAGGGGAATACCTGAAGCCTACGTTCCTCTTTGGGGATGCTTTATCTGTGAAGAACACCCGGTTTCTGGATATATCGGAGAGCTGGGACTTTGTTCTTGACGGGGTGGAGATCCATATCCCTCCGATAGAGCGTCATTTTCCTCTCTCGTGGTTCAACATGTTACCGCAGAACAGAAAGATGGTAGACTCTTTGACCCCAAGCAAGTCAGGGATGTTCGTGGGAAACATCCATTACAACAGGAATCTGGGGTCAGCGTATGCTGGCAAGGAACCGGTCAGTAAGTATGTGATGGGACTGGCTCCGGGGACCTTTATAAATGTAACGGGTCCCAACTTCACATTCTCTCAGGCTGATACCTTTTTTAACCAGCTTGGTCGTAAAGGGTCGTATCCCGTAGGCCGGTTGGCATTGCTGAACTGGACAAACCCTATCCCTACATGGGCTAATTTGACCTCATGGATTCTGCAAAAATGTATGCGACTTCCCTGCGTGAGATTGGCCTCTATCACGCCATTTGGGACACCTGTCATGGCCTACCTATAAATAAGCCGTTGTTTATGGCTCTTCTGGAGATGTACAACCGGCGGACGGAAACCTTCTTCACACCGGAAGGGGAGCTGGGACTTGCTCTCCACGAGATGTATGTTATCTCCAAGCTGCCCTGGGGAGAAGAAGTTTTTGAAGTGTACACCCCTACGAGCGAAGAGCTCGAAGATTTGGACCGGCAGTTCCCCGGCTTCATCGTCGTGTATCGAGAATTGTTATGTCATCACAGTACTTGTAATCAGATGGCCATCAAGAAGGATGGCAGCTCGGAGGGGAGCACTCCTCACACCAGGTCCTGGGTTTCATACCTTTTTACCCTTGGTGCCTCAGGCCGGGTTTCTTTCCGAGATCCTCAGACCCCAGAGGAGGTACAACACCAGGTGTCGACTGCTAGGAGGTCGAAGTCCACGGGCGATATTTTTGGGAGTCGAACTGACTCTTTCAGCTATTTTTATCATGGTACTCAGCCACTGTCGGAGAAGGGGCTTTTGGTAGGATTCCTGATGGTATGGCTACGGAACTGCGTAGTCTCCGGAGGGGCAGGTTCTATTGAGAGGATCAGCCGCCACTTCATCCTCCCCGCCGTAAAATTGGTCTTCGGGGTCAAGCTGGCTCTTCTTCCGGCTATGGTGTGTAGCATACACCATGGCCTTCGTGCCTTCTCTTCCAAGGTCATCGCCCGTGACACGGCGATGGATTTTGAGCGCATTGAGCTGCCATATCATTATCTGATGGGGTGGCTGTTAATGCACAACAGGTCTTTGATGAGGCCCGGAGCTGAAGAGGGCATTACAGTCGATGACGCTTTCATTTTTCGATTCCACCATCAGCTCTGGGAATACAGTACCATGCCAGCCTGCCGGAGAGCGCTGGCAAGAGTGGACGGGTATGACTTTTTTGTGTCCGTCCCTCGTTTTACTGCTGAAGAAGTGAGGAGTGTACATGTTGATGGTACCGAACCTCCTCTTCTCTTACCTGAGAAATTGCTCCTTTGGCTGCGTAATATCCGTCCAGCGCACCTGGTGTATCGTAACCGCAACCTTGTCTTCCTGGAGCCTTACTTGCCCAGCAGGTTTGCCCGCCAGTTCGGGTATAGCCAGTTGTTCTTTGACAGCCCCAGCTCTTGCCTGGGCTTTGAAGGTAGCGTGCTGGATGGTATTAGGGCATGGCATTATTATGACACGGTTCATACCCGAACCACCTCTTCAGTCCCTGACAGTAGGGTGCTAGGAGAGATTTTGTACACGGCGGCCTTATATCATGTTACGGCGAGCAAGCCTCCCGTTAATTTCGACCCGAGTACCAGCTTCATCGTGGGTACTGGCTTGGCGGAAAAGCCCAAGGGGTCTAAGAAGAGGAAGAGGAAGGCAAACACAGTTCCCGTGCCTGACTCGGAGTCCACCACCGCGGACGAAGAGAATGATGAGCATGAGGCAGATGACTCTTCCCTTCCGGTGGAAGATGTTGGAGCGGATCAACCGCCTTTTATGTCAGGTGAGATGGTGGCGGATCAGCCTCCTGTCGTGCCAAATAAGATAGTGGTAGATCAGCCGCCTGTCGTATCTGGTCTTGCACGAAAACGTAGCAGGCAAATCTCCCCTGTTGGCGGTATTCCTTACTCACGGAAACGGGCTGCGACTAGACGTCGCAAGCTAACTATAAAGGAGAGAACCGAGGACGTCGATCCCGCTTCGAAGGTAAATAGAGTTACTACCCTCTTTATTCAGTTCCTTCTTTCTCCTGAACTTTGACCTTAATTATTTTCCTTTCCTCTTGTAGGCGTCAGAAGAAGAGGAATCTCGGGAACCGGCCACCATTTCTGAAGTCGATCCGGCCCTGAATACTTTGATCAATGACATGTGTGCCGAGATTATTTCTGCCGGGGCTCTTTTGATTGCGGCTGAGGGATCTCACGTTGCTAAGGCCGCAACTCGAGATGACGGAAGCTCCAATGAACCTGTCCCCGAAACTACCGAATTTCATCAAGGTGACGCTGATCCAGTCGTACCTCCTTCCAGGGCGGCTGGGGCCGAAGAGCCAGTTGAATTCGGCCTGGGGGTTACTGGTGAGGGGACTATGGCGGTTGTGAGCGAACCTCAGCCTCCGCAATCCTCCTTTGGTAAGATAAGCCAAATTTTGACTAGTGAGGAGGCCCATTCGCTCTATCATCACATCCTTCGAGTTATGCTGATTGATGGTTGCTCTGGGCATACAGGTCCTGCCTCTTCACTCCCCATGACGGATATTGTCGAGGAAGGCTCTGCTACCGGGGATCTGGTGGAAGGGAGCGTGCCTCCTCTTTTTCTGATTTATCTCGAGAGGCCTCCCGCCGGATCGAGTTCGGGAGATCAGGTAGCGGCCCAGCCTGGATAGGGAGCAATGGTCCCTTCATCCTCCCCTGCTCATATAATTTTGGGGGTTGACCTTTCAGCCTTACCAAGTGTCCAAGTTCTTCGGGCCACGGAGGAAGAATTGGCCGCTGTCCAAGCATCTTTTCATTTAGAATTTGTCTCTCTTGTGGCAGGGGCAGCAAGTTCTGTTGCGTCTTCTTCGGTACTGCCAGCCACACTTCCTTTGACGCCATCCTCTACGGAAGTTCTGGATGAGGTATCACAGGATGTGGTTGACAGCTTTTATGCCATCTGAAAAGAGGAGTCGATGCTGCTGTAGAGCGGGGGACTCCCTTTGCCCTGGCCCGACAATGCGCTCATGGGCAAATTGAGATTCTTAAAACCCTTCCTGCCGAGGAGGGGATAGCTGCGCTTCTGGAGCCCAAGTTGTTAGAGGTCGATCAACTTGTGGCCCAATTTCGAACGCTACGACAAGCTGATTTGTCTGCAGCAATATATCAGGAGCGGGGCTTCCTCACCACTGCCTTGGAGAAGATAAGGCTTGCGCGAGATACGTCCAAGCCGGTCATAATAAAGGACCTTGGTGACCTATCTTTTATGTACGACCAGCTGAGCCGCCGGAGCGAAGTTTGCAGAGCTCGGGAAGCGGCCGCCTCCCGTGGAGTAACCGATACAAGGGAGCAGATCTTCGAACTTCAGAAGAAGCTGGCCTTCTTGGAGTCTGAGCTTGAAGCTTCCCGTGTGGATAATGAGTTGATCATTCAGGACGCTGAAAGGGTTTCCCGAGCTTCTGCCAACCTTGAGCGTGCTATGAAGAATGTTCGATGATGGCTGGCGGGCTCATGCGCACCTGGAAGATACGGCACTGCTGAATCAGGAGGCCGAGCGCCGGGCCAAACAGAGGTTTGAGCGGTCGACTATCCTGTTGAGAGACCGTCTCATGGCATTGTGTATCGCCAAACAATAGTCGGCATTTTCCTTTTTTTGTTTATGCTATTTTTCTTCCTTTTTTCATCTTGTG
Organism: Iris pallida; assembly: GCA_029216955.1. Taxonomy (NCBI): domain Eukaryota; kingdom Viridiplantae; phylum Streptophyta; class Magnoliopsida; order Asparagales; family Iridaceae; genus Iris; species Iris pallida. Next base: position 720,186 of record JANAVB010041618.1, on the reverse strand, counting down.
ATAGGGACATAGTCCCAGATAATGTAGTACCTTGGATTCTGAATAAAAGAGCATGTTTCGACTCATCCTTCATTTCTTGTACTTGTTGTGTTTGTGGCATTTTGTCCCACTGGGGGACTATTTGTGGACCTGTTACCCTGGGCATACCTTAGTTTTAGGTACAGATAATAAGTTGATGGGGGATATTTGGAATAAATCCATAGTAAGGTGGCTGTGGATGTTCCTGGTATCGGGAGAAAGAATGTCGTGGGGCAGCTGGGCCCCCGGGACATGATGAGAAGTGAGGGACATGTACTAGGAAACTTAGTACAGCATTTATGGTCAACAGTAGACATTTTGTGGTCAACAGAGGACATTTGTGGGCCTATTATCCTTGGCGTACCCTAGTTTTTTTGGTACGAATAATAGGTCGAAAGAGAACCAACATACTTACTCATAGGTAATGAGGACGTGGAAAATATGAGGGTTTCTTCGATGGAGCCTTCCCACTCAGAGGTAATGAGAACATGGCAGGAGTGGGCTCCATAAAGGGAATATAGAACAACTCAGAGGTAATGAGGACATGCAGGTTCTATGTGAGGGGCGGTTTGTTTTTGATGGAAGTGAAACAACTTAGAGGTAGCATCGACGTGGTTGTTTCGGAAAATCTGTGGATCTGTTACCCTTTTTGTGCACTGAAAGAGCGGGTATTAGATCATAAGGAGGAAGATCTTTTAGGAGGAAAGTTCAGAGGTATGATCATACATGACTTACTACCTAGGAGAGGCGATATAAATTTATCTGTAGTGACCAGAGTGTAAGTTCAGCGGTACCTGCAGGTACATAACTCGATAATCTGGAAGAGTTGGAGTCGGCATGTGAGTTCAGTAGTACGAAAGAGTACATGACACATCATTCTGGAAGATTTGTAGTAGGGATATGAGTTCAGCAGTACGAGAGAGTACATGACTCGTCATTCTGGAAGATTTGTAGTCGGGATGTGAGTTCAGCGGTACGAGAGAGTACATAACTCATTGCTGTGGCAGATTTATAGGCGGTATGTGAGTTCAGCGGTACGAGAGAGTACATGACTCGTTATCATGGCAATTTGTAGGCGGGATGTGAGTTCAACGATACGAGAGAGTACCTGACTCGTCGCTTCGGAAGATTTATTTTCGAGATGTGAGGTCAGCGGTACCGGGGGTACGTAACCCATTACTGTGGCAGATTTGTAGGCGGGATGTGAGTTCAGCGGTACTAGCGGGTACGTAACTCAACACCCTAGCAGATGTCGTTTCAGACATAATACTTCTTTAGGAACTTGCTGTTGATGGGCAACATGAGCAAGTCTCCATTTTGTTTTGTGAGGCGGTAAGCCCCGTTGGAGAATACAGCATCGATAATGAACGGGCCTTCCCACTTTGGCTGGAACTTACCGGCGGTTTTGTGAGTCATAACCATCGGCCTTCGAACTGCCAAAACGAGGTCGCCCACTTGGAATGTTCTGGTTTTAACCTTCTTATTGAAGGCTCCGGAGATACGTGCCTGGTATAGCTCGATTCGTTGTTGAGCTAGTAGGCGCTTCTCATCTAGAGCCTCCAATTGTTCTAGTCTGCGATGGTGATTATCGTCCGTCGTCAATCTATGTGTGAGAGCTACGCGGAGTGAGGGGATTTGAGTCTCCAGTGGGAGAACTGCCTCACTTCTGTATACTAGAGAGAATGGCGTGTTCCCGGTGGCCGTTCGTACTGTGGTACGGTACGCCCGTAAGCATTCGCCAAGCTTCTCATTCCAGTCGTGCTTGTTTGATGACACGAACTTCTTGAGAAGCTTGATGATTGTTTTGTTGAATGCTTCAGCCAGACCATTAGCCGCTGGATTGTATGGTGTTGAAGCAATATTCTGGATACGGTGCTTGTCGCAGAACTGATAAAAGGCATGGCTTGCGAACTGCGGACCATTATCATGGATGATCCTTCAGGGTAGTCCAAAGTGATAGATGACGTGATGCTTGAGGAAACTGATCACGTTTGAAGTCTTTACTTCTGCAAGCGGAACAGCCTCCGTCCATTTGGAGAAGTAATCTGTGATTGCGAGTATGAAGCGATGTCCTCGGAACGAAGGTGGAGTTATTGGACCGATGATGTCCATTCCCCATGCTTCGAAGGGCCATGATGCCACCGTCGGGTGTAGAAACTCAGATGGCTGGTGGATGAAATCTGCGTGGTCTTGACAGGATTTATATTTTCGTGCATAGTCTATTGCGTCTGCAACCATTGTGGGCCATTAGTAACCCATTCGACGAAGGCGATCTTGTAGTTTCGGGCTAGGCTGATGGGCCCCACAGATGCCATCGTGAGCTTCACGCACGGCTTCTTTGGCTTCTGTATTTGACAGGCATCGAAGTAGTAATCCATCGTACGATCGCCGATATAGCATTTTTGTCTCTGTATCGTAGAAGAATCCGATGGAACGTCTTCTGATAGAAGTGGCTTCCTTCGAATTCTCCGGCAGGATGTCGTAGACTACGAAGTCGATGAACGGTTGTCTCCAGTCTGGCGCTTCATCGACTGTCAGGGCGGAGTAGCTCTTGGCATACTGAGCATTATTTCTGGGACAGACCAACTCATGGCCTATGATGTCAACCAGATGGTGAGCATGATTTGGAACTGCTAAGGAAGCGACTAGGCCTACTAGGGCATCGGCTTCAATATTTTGGAGCCTGGGAACGTGCTCTATGAAGAACCCCTCCAGGGACGAGATGATGTCAACTGCTATTTGGTGATAGGGGATCATGTCTTTATGACGCACTTCGTACGAGCCCCAGATCTGATGGACGATCAGCTGTGAATTGTCGTATACTTCAAGGTACTCTACCTCCAGCTCTTTTGCAAGTCGGAGGCCAATAACCAAAGCGTTATACTCGGCCATGTTGTTTGAAAAGGGCTCCGTGAGGGAATAAGCTCGATTGATCACCAACCCGGTAGGAGAAATCAACACTATTCCAACTCCAGCGACGATGTTGCCCTTGGGCCCAGTTCAAGAAGCGCCGTCGAAGAACATTCACCATATGGTACCGCGGGAGGCCATATTTGAATTAGCGACCTCGTCTGGCATCTTTTCATCTATTTTGGTTGACTCCGAACCTGGATGAGCTACTAAAAAGTCTGCAAGAGCTTGACCTTTAACAGCCTTTTGTGGGACGAAGATCATGTGGTAGAGGGACAGTAATATCGCCCAGGTAGCAAGACGAGAGCTGAGTGCACCTGGCTTAGTCATGAGGACCCTGAGGGGGTTGACTCTTGATATGACATGGATGGTTTGTCCTGTGACGTAGTGTCGCGTCTTCTGAATGGCGAAAACCAGAGCTAGGCACTCTTTCTCTACGGCCGTGTATCGATGTTCCGGCCCCATCATCATTCGGCTGAGGTAATATATGGCTTGTTCGTGGCCTACCTCGTTGTTTTGTGCTAGCAGAGCACCGAAAGAATATTCTATCGCTCGTACATAGAGCAAGAATGGTCTTCCTACAATCGGGGCTACCAGAATTGGAGGGTTCGTCAGATATTCTTTGATGTTGTCGAAGGCACATTGGCATTCTTCATCCCATACGAATGAGACGCCCTTCTTCATGAGGTTAGTGAATAGCTGACATCGTCCGGAGAGGTTGGGGATAAACCTCCTGATGTAGGCTAGTCTTCCTTGAAGGCCTCGGAGTTTACGGAGATTTCTCGGGGGACCCTTCTCCATGATCGCCTTCGTCTTCTCAGGATCTACGTGGATACCCTGGAAGGTAATGATGAAACCTAAGAACTTCCCGCTGGATACGCCCAAAAAGGATTTTGTAGGGTTCATTTTCAAATTGTGCGTTCGCATCAGGTCGAACACTGTCCTTAGATCATGCAGATGATCTTCCTTAGAGCAGATTTTGACGACGATGTCGTCAACGTAGCATTCTATTATTTTACGCAAGTGGTCTCTAAAGATGATGCTCATAGCTCTTTGATATGTGGCGCCAGCATTCTTTAGACCGAAAGGCATGACTGTGTAGCAGAATATGCCAATTGGTGTTCGGAATGATGTATGCTTTTCGTCGTCAGGGAACATCTTGATCTGGTTGTACCCTGAGAATCCATCCATGAATGACATACGTTCAAAGCCGCAGGTATTATCGATCATGATGTCTGTGATAGGGAGAGAGAACTCATCCTTAGGACAAGCCTCATTCAGATTGTGAAAGTTGATGCAGATTCGAATCTTTCCACTCTTCTTGAGGACTGGAACTATGTTGGCGACCCAGTCAGGATGCTGTTCCTCACGGATGAAGCTGCTGGCTATCAGTTTGTTGACCTCAATTTCAATGGCATTCATGACGTCGGGACAAAATCGTCGCTGCTGTTGTTTGACTGGTCTTGTGTCCGGACGGATGTTGAGTTTGTGAAGTGCAATCTTGGGGTCTAGTCCTAGCATATCTTCGTAGCTCCAGGCGAACACGTCGATGTATTCTCTGACGAATTACAGTAGTGATTCTCGCTCTTCGTCTGTCAAGTTCTTGCTGACGAAGATGGGCTTTGGAGAGGACTCATCATCGAGATTGACTTGTACAACCTCATCATCGGTGGGAGGCTCTCTTTGTTCGAATCGCTTTTCCCACTGTACATCTAGCTGTTATGCCCATGGCTCTAGCTCAAAAAGTTTGAGAATGTCTTCATCTTCTTCGTAGGCATCGGCAAGTGCCATATTGACGGACCAGACTTGCCTGAGCATATCCCCGATGCTGATATCTGAATCGGAAGTAAGTGATCTGATTGAGAGTGAGTGCCAGTCGCACTCTTCGTCTGAGCTTTCAGGGGTCGTCGCGGGTGTGACATAACCTAGCCTACATCTGGTTTTATTTTAGTAGTCTCGTGGTTTCCCAGCCGGGATCGACGATTGCAAGGGTAATCGTCGTCCAGTGCCGTAGTTCAAGCCTGGCGTAGTTTCCAGATCATACCCTTGTTTTTGCATAAGGTACTTGGATTGGGGACTATACAGATAAAGGGGCAGTCTTCCGGTGTCGGGTTCGAGCTCAACTTCTTCTATCTTGAAGGGCCGGGGATCATTCTTCCGGCCGAAGATGATTGGGTGATCCCTTCCCTCGATTATGCGGTAAGCGTCTTCCATTGGAGTAAGTTGGTTTACGGTATAGACATTTGTCACTTGTGTGTGCAGGTGAGCGCCTATACCGTATTCCATAGCATATATTGTACAAAGCTTATTAAGCTCGAGGTAATTCAAAGATAGCCCTTTATTGATGAAATAAGATATCTTTTCCAGTGGGATTACATTATCTGCGGATGGAACATCAATGTAAGCAGCCACATACTTGGCCAGCTCTGACTCTTCTTCAGCCACCCCCTGTGTAAATGCAGACTGAGAGGATGACTTGGGCAACTTGATTATCAGGGGCTCCATAGGTGGAGTAGAACGTGGAGTTGTTGGCATACTAGCTACCCCAGTTTGGTGTTCGGTGCTGGACAGGGAGTTGTTGGCTGACTAGCAGTCCCTGGCTAAGTGCTCGATTGTCGATTCATTCTGGGAAGATGAATTGTCATCGGTTTGACAGAGGGATTGAGCTCCTTTGCTTGTGGCCGGCTAGTTTTAGACAGCCTGATTGTCAGTGGCTCTGTCATGGGTCTTGGCGCTTGGCCAGACTTTGGCAGTCGGATTATCATCTGTTCCTCCTGTGCAGAGAGGCTAACTGCGTCCTTACGCAGAGTGGCTGTAAGGTGCGCAGTTATGCCAGGCTTGCGGGCTTGGAGGTGGATCATCAGAGGTTCTTCTGATCCAGATGCTGCTTCAGTTTGAGCTTGAGTATCTCCTTCGGCGAGATGCTTCTTCGACTTCTCATACAAGCACGAGTCTGAGTAGTAGGACTCGACCCCTTTGAAGGGATCGATGTCGACAAATTCTGTTCTCACAAAGCTGTACTTATCGACGTACCTGAAGCACTGGTGTAGTGTGGAGGGCACGATCATGTAATCATGTATCCAAGGACGCCCCAGGAGAATATTGTAGGAAGTGTCCGCATCTATGACATAATAGGTTACTTCTGACTGAAGGTCGCCGATTTGGCACTTTAGGCGAATCTTCCCGATCGGGTAGCTCCTGTCCGAATTGAAACCGCTGATGGCGGTGCTTGTCGGCGTTAGGCGATGCATCGTGATACGCAGATGGTGTAGTAAGCTCTTCGGGATGATGCTTATGTAGGATCCGGGGTCAATATGCATCCGATCGACCTTGATATAGCCAATGTACCCAGTATAATACAGAGGGCGATCGTGCAGGTTAGTTTTGATAAGCATATCCTGCGAAGTGAAGACAATGTTTAGAATTGACCCTGTGCAAGCATTTTCCTGAAGATCTACAGGCGAGCTTTTCCCGGTGAGGTTGGACTGAGCTAGATATACGTCGGCATTCTGAAGTGCCTCGCTTAGTACGATGCGGACATCCTTGGAGAGTCTCAGGAGCTCATATAGCGACAATTTGGCGGGTGTGTTGGCCAATTGTGCTAAGATGTCAAAGTTGTATGGCCTTTCTAGCCCATAAGGCATCTCTTTTCGGAGTGGTTTGTCGAAGCGAGTCTCCTTCGGCCTAGGCTTGTCGGTCATTAAAGGCTGCGGAGGTCCTGGAGCGTTAGCAGCTGTCGGCTGCTGATCTTCAGCCGAGTTACCTGGTGGAGGTTGGGTTTGTGCGTCGGAGCGGGTAACAACAGCAGTAGCTTCTTCGACCTCTGTCGAGATCGTGCGACATGATTTGACTTTCCCATTCTTCTTCTTGCTGGTGGAGGGAGACGCGGACTGAGTCACCTCAGGTACCAAGTCTGGATGGACCCACATGATCTTCCCTCGTGATGTAGTAAGGGGCACTAGACCAGCAGCTTGGTATCGGGGAGGTGGAAGGTTGGCGACCTCCATCCTTGCTCGGAGGACAGGTACTACTCCGTCTTGAGTCCTTGTCGGAGGAAAGTTGTCGAATTGTACTGATACCATATTGGCTGCTACGGTCACCTCTTCGAAATCAATGGCCAGAGCCTTAGAATCGATGAGATGTTGGACGTATCGCTTTAGCTGATAGCAGTCTTGTGTAGCATGTTGAACATAGCAATGGTAATGGCAGTACTTGGGGCTCTCTATATCTGCAGGGCGAGGCTCTCGCCTGGGAGGAGGGAGCTGAATTCGTCCTCCTTGGATGAGCATATCTAAGATGGGTTTAACATGGCCATCCTCGAAGGAGTAGGTCATCTGAGGCTACTGCTTTTCTGCCGGCGTTGATTCGGGTTTTGGGGCTGTGTCGGTCACCATAGCCTGCTTACCTTTGTTGTCTCGGTTGCTAGAAGAGTTGCCACCGTTGTTGTTGTTGACATTAGGGCGTTTGCCCTTTTCTTCCCCTTCCGAGATGTACAATCCTAGTTGGCGGGCTTTCTTCAGCTTGTCTTCTGCGCTAATGGCACTGATGATGATCGTCTTCCAATCCTTGAACTGACTTTCTCCCATCCAGAGGCTGATTGTGGGAAGCAGTCTCTTTTAGCAAATTTCAATCAAGAAGGAATCAGGGTTGCCAGAAGGCAACTTCATCGCGGTTTGGCGAAACCGTTCGATATAATTTCTTGTTAGCTCCTTTTCTTCCTGAACAACGTCCATAAGAGTGAGCATTGTCACGTCTTGTCCTACTTCATAGAACCTCTCTAGGAACATACGTTTGAAGCCGGTGAAGGAGTGGATGTAATTGTCCGGCAAGTTGCGGTACCAGTCGAAGGCGACCCCTTCCAAGGCTCCGATGAACAACCACGTAAGGATGGCATCGTCATGAGGCAGATGGTCGGTTGTAACTTCGAAATAGGTGATGTACCTGCTTACAGATGTCTTGTCATCATATGGATTGATGTGGAATAGTTTATATTTTGGTGGAAAGGGAACATCTCTCCACGCAGTGGGATACGGTTGTCGTATCCTGAGGTCTTGGCAATTTTCTCGGGCATGGAACATGGCCCGGAGCTCCTGGACCTCTCTTCTTGCCTCGCTAGCCTCGTCTGCAGTGGTAGGAGCCGATATTTCAGGAGGACTATCGCCCGGGTTTGGTGCAGCTGAGTTCGAGTCCGCATTGACCGCGGGGCCCAAGCTTGTTTGGCCAGGCGTTCTTCCTTGCAGAGTTGGAAGGGCTGCTTTGATTTCGTCTACAGATTTGACCAAAACATGTAGTATGGCCTCCAGAGTGTCGATGCGTTGGCGATCACTGGAACCTTCTTGGTTGTTGTCTGTCATGAACACCGTCCTCACATGAGGAGAGATGGAAGGAACGGTAGAGGACGTGCCCTCTGAGTCATACCCTTGTATAGAAAAGTCGTCCGGGTATGTGGGAATGCCCTCCTCTGGTTCTGACTCAGAAAGAGTGGTACCCCCAGCTTCAGAGCTTGCCTCGTCTTGGGAATTGTGGACGTCCTCGGGGATGTCGGGATCTGCTGCATCTGTTGGATGAACCATTTCTCCCGGACTATCTTCTTGGAACATCGGATTATTGTGGATATTTGGAGGAATGCTACCCCCGGCCCCAGTGTCTCCCATAGATGTGGACGAATCTTCCAGTACGGCAGATTTCGTCTTTGAGAGGGTACCTTGGTAAACTCCTCCTGCAACGGTGGTAGACAGCCATTTAGAAAAAAAATTTCTTGGTTATGCCGGTTGAAATTTTCAGACTGGAGATATTTTTTTTCTTCCCTCTTCCGCTGCCGGGAATCTTCAGAGCAGAATTGTAAGAGGCGACGAGAAGCGCCTCATCTTCTGAGCTTGGGTGTTGCAGCCTTTGGAAGATGGATCGCCGGTCTTTTTGTGCTGCTGCCTTGTTGCAGCAACAGTTGACTATGACTTGGGTGCATTGATGTCATTGACAGGACTTTTGCACGTCAAATCTTCATCTCTTTCCTTGCGCTTGTGAAGAATCACGTTGCGCAGGTCACCTGCTTTGTGGGCTGATGAGTGCGTTGGCCTCCTGCCTGCTCCTTGATGTGGAGGTAGCGTGAGTACTCGCCCCCGATCCTTGTTAGAAGATTCTTGATAATTGTCCCGTTTATTGGCCGTCGGAGGCTGGACACGGGTAGTTCTGTACAACTTCCCATCAGGGACCCGAGTAATAGACATCGGGACGCCCTGGTAGTCAGAAGTCGGGACAGCCGACTGAGCTCGTCGAGCCCGCGCTGCCCGAGACTTCTTCTTTTTAGCACTTGAGAGTGCGTAGTAGGAAGAGTCCAAGCTGGTCACAACAGAGTCTAACATATGCTCAAGAGAGCCTTCATGGTCAGGACCGTATGAGAGGCGGTCAAAGACTGACCGTGAGCCGTATGGGATAGATGGTATGCGGCTGGGATCGGTTACCGTGCAGGCTGTCTGCATGCGGCTGTTATGTGTGGCCGCATGACCTTTCTGTATGCGGCTAGATGTCGTGGCCGTACAGGCTGTTGGCATGCGGCTATTCTTTGTGGCCGCACGAACTTTCTGTATGTGGCTAGATGTCATGGCCGTGCAGGCTGTCTGCGCGGCTGGAAATTCTGGCCGCATAGGTCTTCTGCATGCGGCTGACTTGTGTGACCGCATTAGTTCTCTCCATGCGGTTGACAGTTGCGGTCGCATGAGCTTTCTCCATGCGATTGGCGCCCTTATGCGGCTTGGATTACACAGAGTTCCTCTTTTCCCCTGTAAGTCCAGCATCATAGTGTTTTCTTCTGCCGGACTTGGGGACAGCAGAGTCCTCTGTGGTCTGAAGTGGGGCCGCAAGCGAGATTTCTCCGCTGTCTCGGGCAACAGAGAGTACTTCTTCGAGAGCTTGGGGAGGAGCAAAATTTTTAGGTCTCCACTCCCTGCAGGCCTTCTTTGTGCGGGCTCGCTGCTGGACCGGGCCAGCGCTCCCGTCGGAGAGCATTTCTTCAAACGCCTGTTGGTCGAACCGGGCGACCAGCATTTGTTGAGTGGAGCCAAGTTTGGCTGCATCTGATTGCATCACCAACTCCTCAGCCGTGGAGAAGTTAGTCCCCAGCAGAGTCGCCATCGTATTTTCTATTGATTGTAAAAGTACAGAAAAAATATATAGGAGGACTGGACTTAGACTCACAATACAAACTCGCTCGTACAAAGAAAGCCTTGGGACAAAAACCTAGGTACAGCAGTCTAAGTACGATTGTTTATTTTTTATTCTGGGGAGGTAACGGTAGAGGCTCGGAAAAGCGACGGCCGTTCTGCCTTACTCCTTGGACGATCAGACGTAGCCTTGGCTCCGGTGAAGAACTGCTCTCAAGATGGAAAGACTCTTCTGTGTGCGCCTTTGTCTCTCTGTGTGTCCAGCCGGGTGGAGAGGATCTCTCTTCCTTTTTTTCTCCTGAATTCTCTCGGGTTTGCAAGGGAATGGTACCTTGATATTTATAGAAGTGGGGTGTGATCATTAGGGTTTGCAATGATTCCCCCTTGAAAAGTCGGCGGCCAATCATCTGGACCATTAATCTTGATTGCATTACATCTGGACAGTTAATTCTTGATTGCGCCAAATCCGTATGGGCAATTAATGCTGATTGTGTAAAATCCGTATGGGCAATCAATGTTCATTGTCATGAATCTTGGGAAGCTCGGATCTCCTGCCACGTGTCTAATCCATGTGATTGCCATAAATCTGTTTTGATTTGGGTAATTATGATGATTGCACTAAATCAGGTTGTTGGGATTTATTGATAACTCTTGATTGATTTAGTGCCACGTGGGAAACTGATCTTCTGCCACTTGTCATAATCGTGAGCCACAGCCGCATGAGGGTAGCTTTTTAGGTTTTTGACTGCATCAAGGTGGCAGCCGCATAGGTAAAGTCTCTAAAATCTGAGCCACATGGGGGTGATTTTCAATTGAGCCGCATAGGACTTGCCATGTGTCAAGGCTACATGGGCGTGAGCCGTATGGAGATGATCCTCATGATCTGAACCGCATGAGAACAGCGGCCGTATAGGGTGACTGTTCATAATTTGAGCCGCACGACAAGGGTCTTCCCGCTCCGAGGCGCATGCGAGCATCAGCCGCATGGGGTGGTGGCAGCCGCATAGGGGGCTTTGTAGTTGGTGGATCGTGCCAGCTACAGAGGAGATTTTCTCCGTTTCCCGAGAAATACGTCGTCATATCGAAGTTCATCATTTCAGCTTTAGTGTCAGAGTTATTACTTTATGTCAGAGCATTTAATGGGAGCAGTCACTTTATGGCCAACTGTAAAGCTGCATAGGGTCACGTGATTCTTGTCTGAGCCGCATGAGGCTATTTGAAGAGTTTATGAGCCGCACGAGGCTCTGATAGATTCCTCAGCCGCATGAGGCTCCTTCTGTTTTGAGCCGTATGGGCTTCTTCTTTTTTGAGTCGCATGGTCTTCTTCTATTTTGAGTCGCATGGACTTCTTCTATTCTTTTTCATGATTCGACAAAGCTACCTCTCGTTACAAATACAGTTGACGTGGACACAACGAAAGTTCCATATTACACGTCTAATTGTGTAGAAGAGGTAGAAGTATCCGAAGAGGAAAATGAAGTAGATGAAAGCGAATATGAGGAGGAAGAGGAAGATGAGGACGCGGAGGACAAAGAAGATGAATTTTCAGAAGTTGATTGAAAGTAAAATAAAATATAAAATATGTTTAACCACTAATTGATCTCCATACAACAATGAATCTTCCACATTACACGTCTAATATTGTCATTTTGTTTAATCCCTAATTAATCTCTATGTTTTCATCAATCTATACAGATGGCACCTATGACCCGAGCACATCGCTTGAAAAAGACACAGATGGCTGATGAGGAGGTAGTGGTACCTCCTGCTGTTGAGGAGGTAGTGCTTCCTCCTACTGTTGAGGAGGTAGTGGTACCTAAAGCAGAGATGTAGGTCAAGAAAGAACTTTCTCCTACTATTAAGGAGGAAGTGATTTCTAAAGCCGAGATAGCTGTGAAGGAAGAGGTGGCACCAGAAGCCAGTTACACCGGGAGTTCCAGTCATCCAACTCCTACGGATATTGATCTTTCTGGCGTTGATCCTACTTATGCGCAGTGGCTTAGAAGGAAAATCTCTCTGCGCCTGCGTAGAGGGTAGAGCAGTATGATATGACTTTTGACCGGATTTATTTTCGGTAAACTTATTTCTGGGTTATACTTGGATGTTCTTACAACTCTTGATATTTCTTATTTTCTAGACATGGTTATTATCTAGACTTAGATGTTTTTGGATACAATTATCTAGACTTGGTTATTATCTAGAAATTCAATGGAGGGTTGCTCCGGGTCTATTTTTATGAACTGTGATATGTTAAATGCATGGTTATTATCAAGAAATTCAACGGATGGTTGCTCCGGGTCTATTTTTATAAACGGTAATATGTTAAATGCATGGTTATTATCTTGTAGATATCTATTTCTATCAGGTATGGCAGGACACAGAGGATCGTACCACCATAGCGGTAGAAGAGTATCCCTTGGAGGTAGAGGTTCCACCGGTAGACGGAGTGGTACTCCGTTAGTGGATGACGGTACCGGTCCCTCGTCTCCTAGTACTCCAGTGTACTAGACACTCAGATCTCCGTCTGTGTCGACGGTACGTGGCAGTACTCCTGGGACGGACAGTTCCAGGCCTGAACCTATCCCGTCCAGCAGCATTCCTCCTACAGACGGTACTATGAAGACGGAGGAGCGGGTGGAGGAGGTCGCACCTACGCCGTCTCCATACGATCCGAGCGATCCCCCATGCACCCCTCCCGGACGAGACGAGGATGGAGATTTGGTCCGACGGACCTACAAAGTAAGTTAATTAGTTAACATTTATATATACTTATATCTATATATTAATTAATTTAATTATCATTGTGTAGATATCGTCCTCCGTCAGTTTAGAGGGCATTAGGGCTATTTCTATGGTCCAACTACGGGGGCCCTTGGATCAACTACTCGGATGCCTCGGACGAGAGGAAGGCATTCTGGTTTGCCCACTTCAAGGTAACTAAAGTATATTGTTTTTAGTATAAATTATATTTTATGCATATTATATAGCTAACTAATTTAATTCTTGTAGAAAATATATTTTTATCCACCACACCGGGCTGAAACGATTGAGAAGCAATTTCCTGTCGTTGCCGCCAAGTTGATCCGGGATGCAATCGACGACCAGAAGGCTCGAGACCGTTCCGAAAAGGGATCCAAGGTTGGATTATGCCCGAGCAGTGGACTGCCATGAAGGCTAGATTCAACGCTCCTAGGTACAAGGAACGGTCGGAGAAGGCGAAGGTGGCTAGGACGAGGGCAGGGAAGTGGTGTAGTGGCTCGATTTCCATGACGAAACATTTTTGTTACCTGGTACGTATTTTACTGTAATATATTATTTTAATGAAAGTAGTAATAAAATGTTTAATTTCAATGACAAATATTTTATTATAACAGGTAAAGAAGGGTGCGAACCCCAACATAGTGACGGTCTTCCTGGCTACCCATCGGAAGGACGGAAAGCTCATCGATGATCGGGCCACACAGAGCTATGTAAGTATTAATTTATGTGTCACTAACTTTATTATAACTTAAAAAATATGCAACTATATCCATAGACGTGGAACAACTAGGTTGGTAGTAAATATTATGCTTATCGAGATATGTACTTTTATAGTATGAGTATTTTAGGCTAGAGTGTGAGCTTACTAGTGCATCTGCGGAGGGAGGGGCTGGTAATTCCTTACATCCCCCTCTGGCTCGGACGATGGACGAGCTCTGGATGACCGCCGTTGGTGGTCTTCAGAGGGGTACGTACTACGGTACGGGATCCTACGGCGCCTTTGTGGCGACGCAGTCATCCAGAGCCTCCTCTACCAGTGTGCATTTTCCACAGCCCTCAGAGGAGTCAGTCCGAGTGGGGGAACTCCATCGCCAGCTTATTGAGCTACATGATGAGCTGTTACGAAGGATGGAGGAGCAGCTCCAGTCTCAACCGCAGACGGACGATGTGGACCTCACCGTACGATTTGATATTGTCGAGCGCACCATTAGGGAGACGGGCGAGAGGACGGATCGTGCCGTTGAGGCGGTGCAGGAGAGGACGGATCTTGTCGTTCATGTATTGCACGAGACGCAGGCGACCATTGGCGAGTTGGTTTCGAGGCTGGAGGCTGTTATGGATTCCACCAACTCCAAACTGCTGGCCATGGAGCGGACACTTCCTAGTCATGCTTCGGCATCCATACCGACTACAGCGGCTCCACTACCTCCTCTTCCTCCTACTGATGGGTCGCCACCGGTGATGCTGACCCCGGAGCAGTATAGGTTCCTGGTGTCCCAGGTGCAGGCACTGCCTACTCCTCCTCTTCATCCTAACCAGGCGTAGTCCTTTATTGGGCTTGTTTTCATTTGTTGTGTTGGTGACCTATTGTTGGGTCTTTATGTATTTGTTGGTGACCCATTTTTGGGTCTTTATATATTTATTTTATCCCGGGTATGACTATTTGTGTTATGTTATGTTGAATATTATCGGACACACTTTTTATCGCCGTTTGATAGTAGATTTGTATCCACCCGGCTATTTCTTGTCTTTCTGATCGCTCGATTCTATTTATTTGATTATTGGTAGTGCATTATTATTATTTGTCTCTATATTAGTTTACCGGTGTTGAGTGTTCCACCGAAGGGGTCGGCGAACCCAGGGAATTCTACGGAGGGTTGCTCCGGGTCTATTATTTGCAAACAGAAACTCTAAATACAGGTACAATATTTTTAATGTAACTGTTATTTATGTGAAATGCATACTGCATTCTTTTTTAATATTTTTTTGGAATTAGCGACGCATACATACGTCGCTAGATCGTCGCAAAACTGAGAATCAAAATGTCGCTAATCGTCGCAGAACGTCGTAGATACGTTAACGTGGCAAACTGTACAGGTCAACAAATCTAGTATCTGAACGTCTGTCTTCAAGTATCATAACGTCGCAAAAATGATGACATGGCAACAACAAAATTGCCAGATATAGAATCAGAAAACATCCCTAATCTCTGACTGTAACGTCGCTAAAACCTGAATGGACAGGGACAATCAGCAACGAAATGTTACGTTGCTAATTAGCAACATTTTTGTCGGTAAACGTCGCTAAAACTAGCAACGTCAAGCGTCGCCGAATGATGTCGCTATAGCGACGAATAGCGATGTCTTACAACTTAGCGACCATGAATAACGCGACATGCCCGAAACGTCGCTAAAAACGTCGCTATCAGAAGTTAGCGACGTTTTTTTTTGTTGTTTAGCGACGTTGTTAGGCAGCACTAATATGATATATTTTGGTAGTGAGCTGAATGCTGACATTTGGGAGTTTTTCATTAGTAAGAGGATAAAAGATACAAGAATAATTGATTGGTCATTTATCATTAATGTGTCTAATGGTTTGTGAACATATTAACATTTATTTTCTATGTCAGAACAACATATAAACTATTACGTTAAAACAACATTAAACTATTAGTAGACAACATATTTATGATACAATATATCATGCATGAAAAGCATCAGTATGTGGGAATGAATATTTAACCATTCACATAAGAGAAAAATATATAAGAATAATAGCTCCTAACGTTTCATATAAGCATGTATATGTATGTGTTGTGTTTCTATATAGGTAATTGTAATACATTTGGCTCGTATTACGTATCTTGGAATACGTGTACGAATTTTATCTTGTATTGCTTGATTTCTTGCTTGGCTTATCTTGTCATTTCATGGCTTAGTTTATTTTGGGTTGGTTCGGCTAGACTTGGGTTGCCTTGGTTCATCATGAACCAAGGAGAGAACTCTTACCTACCACCACCATCCCCATTTATTAATCCCCACTCCTTTCTCTCTCCTCATTAATCTTCTTCTTCTCCATCTTTACTTCTTCACCTACCAGAGAGAGAGAGAGAGAGAGGGCTTAGGCAAGTGCATCTTGCTTCATGGAGAAACACAAATTTTATTGTTCCATTCTCTTCTTCACAGCATTCTAAAACACTTTAGTACTTGGCATTTTTAATTTCCATGGCTCAATTTGTGTAGATCTAAATTTATAGTATTTTTAGATTTTTTGGGTTTTGATCTACTTAACATTGTTATTTCCAAGTTTTGATGGTTCCATGTTGTAGAGAATTTTATTCTGTCCTATTTTGACCTATAGAAGTTCGGATTTGGACTTATAATAAAGGTTTATGGAGCTTGGAAGCTATGGGTTCCATGGCCATCCTTCTCAGATTTTCGGAGAAGATGAGTACCCATCTACTCAGCCGCATGGGATTCTGTTTACCCAGCCACATAGATGAGTACCCATCTACTCAGCCGCATGAGTACCCATCTACTCAACCGCATGAGTACCCATCTTCTCAGTCGCATGAGTACCCATCTACCCAGCCGCATAGATGAGTACCCATCTACTCAGCCGCATGAGTACCCATCTACTCAGCCGCATAGATGAGTACCCATCTACTGCCGCATGAACCCCCAATTCACCCTTGGCCGCATAGCGTCTAATTTGGTTGTTTTTCTTGTCCTATTTGGCTGATTTATGGCCAAAATTTCTCCCAACTCCCAACATAAAAGTTGTAGATCTTTTTCTTGGCACCCAGAATATGTTACTAGCTAATTATGCAAGTTTTCTCATTTATGATAATGTAAGAATAGAACACGATAGTGGCCCGCTGTGGCGCACTCTTGACAAGTAAACTGACATGATATATCATGACATGCTATTACGACAGCTAGTCTGACATGACAAGTATGAAAGACCTGGACACCGTGGGCGATTGTGTTCGTACAAATAAACTGGTACTGTCTTGCATCATGTCTAGGATGGGGATTCCTGAGTACCACGGTCAGGGGTACCTACTGAAATTGATTAAGGCTAATTAACTAGAATGATTCAGTAGTCATGAAGAGATTTCCAGCTACAGGCAATCCCGTTATCTGGGCACATTAAGTGGACTTGTAGCCTACTGACGAGTAGGGCACATTTCCAGCACACAGTCATGTGGTGCACCCTTCATAAACGAACATTCGACCAGGATAACCGGATGATCTGCAGGGCTTGTGGCTTTTGGGATAATCTCATTGCATCTTGCTAGTAACTAGGCCTATGATAATCCTAGTTAGTTAAAAGTATCAAGCCGTACTTATTGCTTGGCCGTGATTGATTGGATGGAGTCCAGCCCAGTCTAGTTTGTCATGATCTTGTATAAAATTATATCATGACATGATTTTTTGTATCGATAAAAGATTGGATACCAGGTTCTGTTCAGATGAAAGGTTACCACCCCGGTCCTTGTTTGGTTTAAGGGTTCTAACTTGGCTATCTGAATAGTTCAATGGTTATATTATCATATATCGTCCTGCTTACTGTGCCTGGCCTTCACAATAAAGATCAGGGGTCTAGTTCTGTTCAGGTGAAGGATTACAATCCCGATCCTTGTTTGGTTTAAGGGTTGTAACCTGGCTCCCGGAGCAGTACTGTGCCCTCTCTTCTTTTATTGTCTTATTGTAATCCCATGCCATGTTCGTCCTGTTTTATCTTACTTAAATATCATGATTATTTATACTGGCCTTCACAATAAAAATCAGGGGTCCAGTTCTGTTCAGGCGAAGGGTTACAACCCCGGTCCTTGTTTGGTTTAAGGGTTGTAACCTGGCTCCCGGAGCAGTTCTGTGTCCTCTTTTTGTTTATTATCTTATTGCCTTATCAACCGTATATTGAGGCGAGTTTCTATTCAGGTGAAGGATTACAACCCCGGTCCTTGTTTGGTTTAAGGGTTACAGTCTGGCCACCTGAATGGTTTCCACGTGCTCAATTTATTATTGTTATCTCGGTTATTATCTGTATCTTGTAATTATCTTTACTCTTCATTTATGATGTGCTGGTTTTAGTTCCTAAGTGAAGCCTCCTTTGTGGCACTTGCTCTTTCTGGGGTCTGACCCAGCTGGTTTTGTATAGCCAGATATCGGAGCAGCTCCAGAGGATCTACCTACCTTCCAGCCAGATGGTGACCACCTGGCATAACCGTGGCAACGAGTGGGTTTCTTTTTGTTTTCCCACTTTATTGTAAAATTATTCTTTTGAGGCGTTTAGCCGACGAGCACTTGTTAGCTCGGTTGTACCTTTATTTACTGTCTGCCTACGGGCTGTAACATGATTGACAAATCCTAGGATTGATCATGTATTGACCAGAACTCTTGTTGGTCTTGATATTTTGTATGAATAGCTTCATGATCATCCGAATATGTAATGTATGGAATGCCTTACTATTGTATATTTGGTGTTCTGACATCTTGTGACTATTATTGCTTGCTTGAGATTGAGACAATAGGCTTGTTCTTGACCATAGGAGACTGATGGCTTGTAGTTAAACCCTCATGTATCTAGACAGCCGTGACTGTATAGTGAGGTGGGTGGCACTTCAATATACGTAGCTGGCTATGTCTGCCCCCGCTCTCCAGTATTCTGGTTCTGGGGCGTGACATGGTTTAAGTGGTGGCCCATACAGGTCTTGTAAATCAAGATATGTGAGGGTTTACCGAATAGATGTCTCAATCAGTACTCGCCCTTGATCTCTGCTCGTATCTTCTGAATCTCTGTAATCTTGACCTGATCACATGCTTGTATCGTTGATCTGTCCTGGTCCTTCCTTATTGTTCTCTATGTCGTCTTCTTCAGCGGCATTGTCCCTGGACCTGCCGATCAGCAAGGCAGAGCACCTTCCGTGGACCAACAGCAACCTGGAGATCAAGCCCAGCATTCAGGAGTAGCCTCCAGAGTCATGCCTACTGAAGGAGAGCCGCCAGTTCAGCCCGTCCAGCCTGCAGAGCCTGATGATGGCACTTTGGTGGGTCCCATCAGGTCATTATTAGCTTCCCAGGATCGTCGCGGAGATGCCTTGTACCAGGCGGTGGCAGATGCTTTAACTAGAGGAGGTTATCAGGGTAACAGCGCGGCTAACAGCTTCAAGCGCTTGAACCCTCCCTTCTTCGACGGCAGTGAAGTGAAGATGCGATCGCTGCAGATGCATGGCTTCAGGACACAGAAGTGATTCTAGAAGCAGCCAGGACTCCAGAGAACAAGAAGGTGGTCGTGGTGCGCCTACAGCTATTGGATCTCGCCCGCAGCTGGTGGGCGACACAGGCCGTTGGATTAGTGGCCCCTATTGCCTGGGCAGTATTCAGAAAGAGATTCCAGACCAAGTATCTTGATGCTGTAGCTCGGTATGATCTACAGACGAGGTTCACCAATCTGAAGCAGATGGACAGGATGGTCGATGGATATACGGTCGAGTTCTCCAGGCTTAGTCGGTTTGCTCCTACCTTGGTGGCGACCGAGTTCGATAGAGCCCAGCGGTTCCAGCAGGGGCTCCACCTAGAGATTTTATTGGCGGTGGAGCAGTTTGAGCATCAAACTTTTGATGCAGTATTGAGAGCAGCCTGGAGGCATGAGTATACCTCCCAGAGGATCGTGGATAGGACCGGAGGTCGGAAGCGATCCCATAGCCAGATGAATCAGTCATCAACACTAGCCCCGGCAGCCAGGGCTTTGACTATTGGAGCTCCGAGGCGGGCGAACTCAGTGACGATGGTTCAGCATTCTACCCCGATGCACCCTCAGCAGCAGAAGCAGAAGCAGTCGTCCGCAGTGGGATGTTCACACTGCGGGAAGCTAGGGCATGTGGTATCAGAGTGTCACAGAACACAGGGTTTGTGCTTGGTTTATGGTGCCTCGGACCACAGGGTTAGGAACTGCTCGAACAGGGGGAGTTCATCGGCCTTCTCTAGTCCTTCAGTTAGAGGACCAACACCAGTCCAGCAGCAGCAGCAGCTGCAGTACCCGTTCCCGAGGCCGTTGCTGACGCAGGCTCAGGTATTCCAGCAGCAGAGACTGCAGCAGTATGCCCAAGCCTAAGCCCTGATCCAGAGAAGACAGAGGAATTTTCCGCAGAGGGGACCCGCACCCAGAGGACATGGTCAAGTACTGGCCTTGACCATGGGAGAAGAAGGAATAGCACCAAGAGAGGTAGTAGCAGGTACTATTCTCGTCATCACCTTTTCAGCTTTAGTATTATTTGATTCTGGTGCCTCGTATTCATTTATGTCTGTACGATTCGCGACACGGGTAGGACTGGAGCCCGAGTCATTATCAGTAAGGCTCAATATACTTACTGGTAACGGATTTATGGGAGTAGATAGAGTATTTTTCTCGTGTCAGATCGTAGTTAGCGGTAGAGAGTTCCCCGCTAGATTGATAGAGTTCCCGATGGCCGATTATAATATGGTCTTAGGAATGGATTGGTTGAGGGACCAGTATGCTAGGATAGACTGCCACATTGGCATGGTTGTTTTTAGCATTCCAGGCAAGCTAGAGTTTTTCTTTTCCCGAGGCGAAGTTGAACCTTCTCCTCCAGTGTTGCGGATGGCAGTAGCAGTAGTACAGTTGCCTCGGATAGTCGAAGAGTTCCCAGATTTTTTCCCAGGAGAGCTTCCAGGGATGCCACTAGAGCGGGAGATCGAGTTTACCATCGACTTGATTCCCGAAACAGCTCCAGTGTCAGAGAGAGTCTACAGGATGGCGCCATCAGAGCTAGAGGTATTGTACAAGATGATTGAAGAACTCAGAACCAAGGGATTCATTCGTGCTAGTGGATCACCTTGGGGAGCCCCGATGCTTCTTGTGAAAAAGAAGGATGGTACGTTTCGATTATGTATAGATTATCGTACCTCGAACTCAGTGACAATCAAGAACAGATACCCTCTCCCGAGGATAGATGACTTGTTTGATCAACTCAAGGGGGCAGCAGTATTCTCGAAGATCGACTTGCGGTCAGGATACCATCAGATCAGAGTCAGAGAGCAGGACATCCCGAAGACAGCTTTCAGATCTAGGTATGGGCATTGGGAGTTCCTTGTGATGCTATTTGGAGCAATCAATACGCCGGCTGTATTCATGGACCTCATGAATCGTATCTTCATGTCTTATTTGGATCAGTTCGTGATTATGTTCCTAGATAACATCCTGGTCTACAGCAAGAGTGAAGCGGAGCATGAGCAGCATCTCCGAGTTGTCCTCCAGATTCTCAGAGAGTACTAGTCGTATGCCAAGTTTTGTAAATATGAGTTCTGGCTCGATCGCATTTCGTACTTAGGCCATATCATCACCAGAGGAGGAGTAGAAGTGGATCCCCAGAAGATTGTGGCCATTGAGACATGGCCAGTTCCCAGCACGGTTACAGAAATTCACAGTTTTCTTGGATTGGCTGGCTACTACCGGTAATTTGTTTCGAACTTTGCTCGGATCTCAGCGCCATTGACCCAGTTGACCCGCAAGGATGTGCAGTTTGCTTGGACAGCAGAGTGCCAGGATTCTTTTGAGAAGTTGAAGCAAGGCTTGATGACGGCTTCTATTCTCACGCTTCCAGATGGAACCGGAGGATTCTCAGTGTATTGTGATGCTTCAGGCAGAAGCTTAGGATGTGTTCTGATACAGCATGGGAAGGTAATAGCTTATACGTCATGACAACTTCGTGATCATGAATGGAATTATCCAACCCATGACTTGGAGCTGGCAGCAGTAGTGTTTGTACTTAAGTTGTGGAGGTACTACCTATATGGAGATAGGGTGGAGATTTTCACCGACCACAAGAGCCCGAAGTATGTTTTCACCCAGAAGGATCTTAATATGCGTCAGAGGAGATGGCTGGAGCTTCTTATGGATTATGATGTCAACTTGCAGTATCACCCAGGGAAGGCTAATGTCGTTGCAGATGCATTGAGCAGGAGAGCCAGAGTTTATTTTCTAACAGCGCAACCAGAGCTGTTAGCCGATCTTCAGAAGATGGGTATAGAAGTTGTCCTTCCTTCCAATGTGGTATTGATGGCCAGCATGCAAGTTCAGTCCAATATCGTCGAGAGGATCCGGATGGCGCAGTCAGCAGATTCCAAGATTCAGCGACTTAGAGTAGAGTGTGAGGCAGGACGAAGACCGGAGTTATGTATCCATGAAGACGGTACACTTCGACATGGAAAGCGTCTTTGTGTACCCACACTATGCCAAAATGCCCATTTTGGAACGACAGAATTTCGTGTCAAATAATTTCTGGAACGCCTAAATTTAGTACCTATTTTCGGGCTGCCAAATTGCTTGGAACGGAACTAAGGTATTCCAAATAATATATATTAGAACGGAAGTAAGGTGTTCCAAATAATGTATATTGGAACGGCAGTAAGGTGTTCCAAATGATGTATATTGGAACGGTTTATATGTGTTCCTGATTTGGAACACTAAAAAAACGTGCCTACCAAAGCATTCTAGATTAATTTTTTTTCTCTTACTGGAACGGGTAAAAAGTGTTCCAGTTTTGGAACACCATAAATGTGTTCCAAAAAAATGTTTCATATTAGTTTTTGCACCACCTACTGGAACAGCTAAGAAATGTTCCAATTTATGGACATATTCTTTTTATTTGGATGTCTAGGATTTCCTACAAAGTTCTAATTTTTGGAGGTCAGGACACACTCTGAAAGAAAACATTTCATATTAGCCGTATTTCCATTTTTGAAGATCAAGGCAAATTAATAGCACAGGTTCCCAGAATAACAAAAACCACATCATACACTTCCAATCTTTATGCAAGCTAGATACCAAAAAATTGCCAATACATGATAGCATCATCAAAAATTAATAGCATCAATGCTAAAAGAGTTGAACATTTGTGCACATAAAGACACGAATCACTCATCCATAATATACATTATCATTATGTTTAAGCAATATTAGCTAACACAACCTTGTAACCAAAAGTCTCACATGCTCCAATCAATAAGAGAAATCAGACAGATAATATAGTTGTTCAAAAAGTCTCATGTTGCACTAATCGACGCTCATAGGTCTTGTATCCTGCTTTGGAATTCCATTTGATGCTCCAGCTTTCTGTAAAAGGTACAACACCGATAAATTAGTTAACTCGTAAGCATATTAGATAAATTAAGTTACAAAAAAATGGATCTTTGAATCTTATGACACTGTAACTTTTATGCCACCAAGGAAATACAAACAACAATTTGTGAAGAGAATAAAATTTTCTTAAACCAAAGAAAATATAACATACTTTGTAAACAAGAACATGATTATTCATAAGAACATGATTCTGGAACAAGAACATGATTACATAAGAATGCCCACATGATTCTGGAACAAGAACATGATAAATGCCCATATTATACTTCTTCTCGGTGTACGTGGGACTGAGATATGTCGATGTACGTGGGACTGCTTCTGCTTCCTTTTCCTTTTTATTTTTTTTCTACCGCTATGGTTAATGATGCAGAGTTGATGAAGGTAATCCTATGTCCTTCCTAGCCTAGAGACCATTAAATTTGATTCATAAGTTAGTAGTCAGTACAGTTTGATGTGAATTGCAGGTAGTTTTACTTTTGTAGGAGTTGAGACCATTATATATAATTTGCAGGTAGTTTTACTTTTGAAGGAGTTTGATTGTAATTTGCAGGTAGTTTTACCATTATATATAATTTGCAGTTTGATGTGAACTTGATATAATTTAATTATATCAAATTTGATTCATAAGTTAGTAGTCAGTACAGTTTGATGTGAATTGCAGGTAGTTTTACTTTTGAAGGAGTTTGATTGTAATTTGCAGGTAGTTTTATATATATATATATATATATATATATATATATATATATATATATATATATATATATATAGATATATATATATTTTATATAGATATATATATATATATATATATATATATATATATATATATATATATATATATATATATATATATATAATATATATATATATTTTTTTTAATATATATATTATATATATATATATATATATATATATATATATATATATATATATATATATATATATATATATATATATATATATATATATATATATAATTTCTTTGAAGAAGCTTCATCCAAAAATATATATATATATATATATATATATATATATATATATATATATATATATATATATATATATATAATTTCTTTGAAGAAGCTTCATCCAATTATGAACTTATTTCCATGGAGTCTGCTTTTCCTGTGTATGCTAAATTGCTATCCATCCAAATGTTATAATATGAATATTTTTGTTTTAGGCTTTGATATGTTAAATCTGTTGTAAACTGTTGTAAGCACAGACTGATAGTAGGTCATAAATGCAAGGCATAACAGCAGATGAATATGATGGAGGTCGCTAAATGCAAAAGACTGATAAGCACAGACTGATAATAAACTGCAGATCAGAGAAGAACGAAGAGTATGATGGATTTAGACGCAGAATTTGTTTTAATAAATTTCACATCAAGTTAAATGCAAAAGCACAAACATTCACTTCAATACCTTCCTTTGAGAATCCTGGGAACTCTCCAACAAAGTAGACTTCTTGATCTAGGTTCCAGTTTCCTGTAAAATCAAGATAACAGCAGATGAATATGACATATTGTTACTCATTAGAAAAGTATGATAAGAAAAATACTCACAAACAAATTTGATGTGTGACTTGGGCCACACGAAGAATTCGCCGACTCCTACGTCTTTAATTACTTTTGCATCGGGAGTTTCTTTGTAGAGCTTCGTGGAAAAAATCTTTCGAACAGACATGCTCAACTTCATTTCATATTGAGGGTCCAGTTGATAATTATGACAATTACCTCGATGCAGTGGATCAATTACTTCTTTTGCAACTGCAACACAATTCCAATTCCAATCAAACAATTCACACAACCTTGATGTAGGAGTTGGTTCAGTGTGTGCCAAAGTCGTTAAATCCCTTTCACCCAAAGATGGCCTATGTGCATTGTTCATCGTCACTGGAGGCATGGATGTTGATTTCTCAACATTTGCTTGAAGTTCTTGGAGCATGCGTGTTGGTGACCCACCAGCTACCTACGACATAGGAATGGGTGATGACGACCCACCTGCATGGGGCATGGGCACTTGTGTTGATGACCCACCAGTTGGTTGGGGAATAGGTTCTGGTGGACCACCAATCTGTGACTGTGGTACAAGAAATAAAATTATAAGTATAAAATTTCATATTTTGATAGGCATGTAATTATGTTCTTTTGGACCTTCATATAAGAAGTTGGTTGCCTCACCTTACAATAATCAAAAATAAAGTTAACCTTTGTCTGCATCTCATCAACCTTTGTCTGGTGCCAAGCCATTGCCTCTCCAATCCAAGGAATGCTAAAGAATCTTCTTAACCTCGGAATCAAGGGAAAGAATTTCACAAACTTTGTAGGTACTTTCTTGAAAGTCTTTTTTGTCGCTGTATCATTTCCAATCACAAGCTTATACCGACTCACTCCACATTTCGGACATATATGGAGATGTTGGTATTCCTTACGATATAGGATGCATCCATTCCTACAAGCATGAATGGTTTCACATTCCATTCCCAAATCTTTGATCATGTTCTTCATATTAGGATAATTTTTTGGAAGATTACAATTTTCTGTGAGCAAGCCCTTTAGCCACTCTAGTAATGCCGTTACACTAGTGCCTGTCCACCCATACCGTGTCTTCAAATTTTGCAACTCAATAATGGTGGACAATATGGTCTTCCCCTTGGGGCAACCCGGATACAAAGGTTCTGATGCCATATCCCTTAATTTTTTGTATTTTTTGCTCTCTTGCATCACAGGCTCAACAATTGTGTCATCTCCCTCACAGTCTTTATTTGTTACACTCACATCAATAGGTGGATGTTCGGCCTCCTTGGTATGAATATTATATACATCATTAACGAGATCCTCCAGTCTAGGAAAGTTTGATTCTTCAATTGGTGGTTCTTCAATTGGGTTAGCCATTATTGGTATGTTTCCCCCAAAATCTCTGGCCTTTTCTCCATGATGCTTCCATACCACGTAACTTTGGTGCATGCCATTCTTCAACAAATGAAGGCTAATTTCATCGAGATCTATGTGTCCCTTTGAATTCTTACAATGCTGACATGGGCATGGAAATTGTGTTTGTCCAACTGCATTCTCCTTAACAAAATTCACAAATTGTTGAACACCTTTGATATAACTCATACCACCCCTTTTGCTCATCCACGATTTGTCCAAATTCATTTTAGTTTGTAGTAAATTTGCCCAATCCTTACAAAAAATAGCTCATACAAAATGTACAATCATTTCTCAAGTGAAATTGAAAATAAAAACAATATGAGATTGAAACTAAGAAAAGTGTGAATTGCTATTCCAACTTTCTATACAAAATATAGGAATTGAAACCTCTCACAGTACATGTAAAAGCAATCTAAGAATCTTTTGCCATCACATTGAAATCCTTGAACGATGAAGACGAATCAATAAGGATGTAAATAATAGTAAGGTTGTAAAGACATGTAAATGAAGAAGACTTATCTATCGCAACAAGGACATGCCAAATCGTATCGGTACCGGCCATATCGGATCAGTATTGGCCGATACCGTGAACTATGGTTCAGAGTCCCAACACTATTAAGGAAAACACATGCATCCTCCATGCTATCACTACGATGGAACAACTAGAGTTATGTGATGGAGGGTTTAATCATTCTTTCGGCATTGGTTTGACTCTCTTCAAATCCAATCCAAAAGTTTCAGCAAGTTTAGTTTTAAGTTTCAGGTTCCAGATATATTCCCCTATTAATCTTTAAATAAAGAGAGAAAGTATATGGAATATAACCAATAACCAAATAAACGTTACAGTTATAACTGATGCATATATGTTAGTTATTAATAGGTTCATGGCTTAAATGTTTACCCTTTGCTAGTGAACTTACATGGTGGATTATGCATCCATCTATTCTTTTGTAACTCTTTACATGAACTGGATTCTAAATTTGAGGAATTATAATAGCTGCAAGTTTAACATTAGTCCGACCAAAGAAACAAAAATGTTTAGCTGTCAAGAAAGTTGTTACTTTATTTATTCTTTATTTATTTTTTATTTAATTTCAAATTTCTCTTTTCTAATGTATACAAAAATATAATTTTGCTTCAAATCCAAAAAAAGAAAAAAAAAAATCCCTTTTAAATATAGTTCATAAATTAGGCATTAGATAAAGGCAAGATGCCCATTTTCTAGTAAATGATTCAAATCATTTTATTGATAAGTATGCGGTAATTACTAAC
This sequence comes from Iris pallida, assembly GCA_029216955.1. NCBI lineage: Eukaryota > Viridiplantae > Streptophyta > Magnoliopsida > Asparagales > Iridaceae > Iris > Iris pallida. Next base: position 692,961 of record JANAVB010041618.1, on the reverse strand, counting down.
TATTCATTATTTAAATTCTCATACATTGGGTTAACTAATGATTGATTTGATACATTTAGTGAATGGAGTATACAATATAGGCAATGGTGTAAGTTTTCCCGATAGGAAACTAAACTACTAATTGTATAAAGCTATAAAATATACAAGAGTAACTTATAACAGTCTTCTATAGTTACATAACTCTAAGCAAGGATCAATCAACTTGTAACTTCAACAATCATGATACTATATAAAAAGAAACAAGTCTCCAATACTAGATAAATTTTCTAACAAGGAAAGATTGATCAACGTCGAGAAAGTAAAAGTAAACAGGTAGGCAATTTCTTCTGTTGAAGTTATTCAATCACATCCCTTCCCTAATCTAAACAATCAGAAGTGTGTGCTTAGCCCTGCCAATTTGATTGGCTTGGATTAGAGAATTTGGAAAATTGTGGAAAGATAAGTTCATGATTTGGAATAGGAACAATATTTGGGGAATGCTTACAAGATATCCTAACAGAAACTTCTATAAGGCAACATAAGAGCATTTTACCAAGCTGGAATCTATTTCCCTTTAGATACCAAGCATGTTATATAACCACACAGAGAAAATTAACAACTGCAAGAGGTATGCATATGCATAATCAATTTTACAGAAGCAACACAATGTTGTTTGCAAACAAACCAAAAACAAAAATGCAACGAAAACATCAACAAAATAAGATCTACCTAATGGAATTAGAAGGAATCAATAATTATATATACAGACAGAGAGCAAACCTTAGGTTAATATCCAAACGATGTACGAAGTAACTCGAAAAAGGAATAAAAATGGTGATAGTGCTCCACTCGCTTCCACCTGTACACTGCAAAAATCTGGCTTTATCTTACTTATGTCCAAATCATTTTTTTCATATATTTCAAGAAAGGAAAATGGCAAACAAACAAATTTGATTCCATTCACTTTGAGAGTATTTTTTGGTTTCTGTTCCAAGCAAAATAACATGAAAAAAAAATCATGCTCCACTCGCTGGCTTATATTCCAAGCAGTGGAATTTTAACCCATAAATTTTTTTAGGGTTTCAAATTAATATAACAAAGAGGCATTTTAACCCATCGATGGCTTGGAAAAAAATGTTCTTCCACTACAATGGCTTGGAAAAAATGTTCTTCCACGAGAGTGGCTTAAATTTTTTTAAACCCATCTAAGAAATCTGTAACATAACGAAGCCGACAATGGCTTGTAAAAAAATGTTCTTCCACACGATATATAACAAAGAGGCATTTTAATCCATCAATTTTTTAGGGTTTCAAAATAATAAAGGAATACAAATACCTTAAGTGTGTGAGGACGGCGAGATGAATACGGAGAGAAAGTCGTGATCCGATGGCAAGATGACTCGGACCCGACGGGAAGGAGAGAATAGGACGGTCGAGGATGGAAAGAAGGCTTTCCCGACGTTGATGGAGAGAAGATGACCCCGATGGCCGCCAGAGAAGCAATTGTTTCCCGCGTGCTTTTCAATTCCCGCCAGCGGTTTAGAGAGGAGGGTTTGCAAATAAGAGAAGGGTTTGTCACGTTTGTGTGCCAGATGGGAAAAAAAGGGGCTGATGCTTTGTTAAGATCACGTGATATCACGTGAATTGAATTTTTACACATTTGGAACAGTTTTGGAATGGTTTATGGGTGTTACAAAATAAATAATTTCTATTAAAAATAATAACATAATATTTGGTACGTTTTTATATTCCGGCACAGTTTTATTTCGTTCCAAAACCTAGGCACGCTAAATAAGTGTTCCACATTGAAATATGTCTAGTGTTCCTAATTAGCTATTTTGGTGTAGTGCCAGTGGAGATATCAGGCAGAAGATCATGATAGAGGCTCACAGTTCGCAGTATTCCATTCATCCCGGAGGTACGAAGATGTACCGTGATATCCGTCAGCACTTTTGGTGGAATGGCATGAAGAGGGAGATAGCCCGGTTTGTCTCTCGGTGTTTGGTTTGCCAACAAGTTAAGGCTGAACATCAGAGACCAGCTGGACTACTTCAACCATTGCCAATTCCAGAGTAGAAATGGGAGCATATAACCATGGATTTTGTGAATAGATTGCCTAGATCCCCGGCAGGCAGAGACGCTATTTGGGTTGTCATAGACAGGCTCACGAAGGTGGCTCACTTTCTCCCGTTCAGAGTTGGTCGGTCGATGGCTCAGCTAGCGGAGATGTATCTCCGACAGATTGTCAGATTGCAAGGTGTACCAGTCAGTATCACCTCGGACAGAGATTCCAGATTTATGTTGCACTTTTGGCGTAGCCTGCAAGAGAGTTTGGGGACTCGCCTCCAGTTCAGCTCAGCGTATCACCCACAGACAGATGGTCAGTCAGAGCGTACCATACAAACCTTGGAAGACATGTTGAGATCTTGTACACTCGACTTCGGTGGTTCGTGGGAAGATCACCTGCACCTGGTAGAGTTCTCGTATAACAGTTTCCAAGCTAGTATCCCGATGGCACCGTTCGAGGCACTGTATGGTAGGAAGTGTCGATCCCCGCTAGCATGGGACGATGTCGGAGAGAGACAGATGCTCGGTCCAGAAATGATTGCTCAGACCGTTGAGGTGGTCAGGAGAGTCAGAGATCATCTTCTAGTTGTCCAAGATCGGCAGCGCCATTGGGCCGATTCTCATCGGCGTCCCCTTAAATTTTCTGTCGACGACCATGTATTCCTTAGGATCTCGCCTACCCGTGGCGTCATTCGTTTCGACGTACGGGGAAAGCTTAGTCCTAGGTATATAGGACCATTCGATATTCTAGAGCGAGTAGGTGATGTGTCCTATCGTCTCGCTCTCCCGCCGTCGTTGCGTGAGGTGCATGATGTCTTTCGTGTATCCCAACTACGACGGTATATCCCGGACCCGAGCCACATCCTGGATCATTCAGAATTGGTTGTTAGTACCAACCTTTCGTATGAGGAGAGGCCCGTGTCTATATTGGACCGAAGAGAGAAGACACTCAAGAACAAGACTATCAAGCTAGTCCGAGTTGCTTGGGGTCATCACTCTTTGGATGAGTCAACATGGGAGCGTGAGGATGATATCCGATCGCGACATCCCGACCTGTTGGACTCGTGAGGTATATTGTCTTCCTTATGCCTCATGCCTTCGATTCCTTGCTTGCATGATTGATTGATTGATTGCCTAGTATAGCTTGCCTGTGATTAATATAGTTTTGTCTTTGTCCCTCTAGCCTCTTAATTAAATTCTAAGGACAGAATTCTTTTAAGGTGGGTAGAGTTGTAATACCTGTGGTTCGTATTACGTATCTTAGAATACGTATACGAATTTTATCTTGTATTGCATGATTCCTTGCTTGGCTTATCTTGTCATTTCATGGCTTAGTTTATTTTGGGTTGGTTCGGCTAGACTTGGGTTGCCTTGGTTCATCATGAACCAAGGGGAGAACTCTTACCTACCACCACCATCCCCATTTATTAATCTTCACTCATTTCTCTCTCCTCATTAATCTTCTTCTTCTTCACCTTTACTTCTTCACCTACCAGAGAGAGAGAGAGAGGGCTTAGGCAAGTACATCTTGCTTCATGGAGAAACACAAATTTATTGTTCCATTCTCTTCTTTACAGCATTCTAAAACACTTTAGTACTTGGCATTTTTAATTTCCATGGCTCAATTTGTGTATATCTAATTTTATAGTAATTTCGGATTTCTTGGATTTTGATCTACTTAATATTGTTATTTCCAAGTTTTGATGGTTCTATGTTGTAGAGAATTTCATTCTGCCCCATTTTGACCTATGGAAGTTCGGATTTGGACTTATAATGAAGGTTTTATGGAGCTTGGAAGCTATGGGTTCCATGGCCATCCTTCTCAGATTTTCGGAGGAGATGAGTACCCATCTACTCAGCCGCATGAGTACCCATCTACTCAGCCGCATGGGATTCTGTTTATCCAGCCGCATAGATGAGTACCCATCTACTCAGCTGCATGAGTACCCATCTACTCAGCCGCATGAGTACCCATCTTCTCAGCCGCGTGAGTACCCATCTACCCAGCCGCATAGATGAGTACCCATCTACTCAGCCGCATGAGTACCCATCTACTCAGCCGCATAGATGAGTACCCATCTACTGTCGCATGAACTCCCAATTCACCCTTGGCCGCATAGCGTCTAATTTGGTTGTTTTTTTGTCCTATTTGGCTGATTTATGGCCAGAATTTCTTCCAACTCCCAACATGAAAGTTGTAGATCTTTTTCTTGGCTCCCAGAATATGTTACTAGCTAATTATGCAAGTTTTCTCATTTATGATAATATAAGAAAAGAACACGATAGTGGCCCGCTGTGGCGCACTCTTGACAAGTAAACTGACATGATATATCATGACATGCTGTTACGACAGCTAGTCTGACATGACAAGTATGAAAGACCTGGATACCGTAGGCAATTGTGTATGTACAAATAAACTGGTACTGTCTTGCATCATGTCTAGGATGGGAATCCCTGAGTACCATGGTCAGGGGTACTTACTGAAATTGACTAAGGCTAATTAACTAGAATGATTCAGTAGTCATGAAGAGATTCCCAGCTACAGGCAATCCTGTTATCTGGGCGCATTAAGTGGACTTGTAGCCTACCGACGAGTAGGGCACATTTCTAGCACACAGTCACGTGGTGCACCCTTCATAAACGGACATTCGACCCGGATAACCGGATGGTCTGCAGGGCTTGTAGCTGTTGGGATAATCTCATTACATCTTGCTAGTAACTAGGCCTGTGATAACCCTAGTTTGTTAAAAGTATCAAGCCGTACTTATTGCTTGGCCGTAATTGATTGGATGGAGTCCAGCCCAGTCTAGTTTGTCATGATCTTGTACAAAATTGCATCATGACATAATTTTTTGTATCGATAAAAGATGGGATACTAGGTTCTGTTCAGATGAAAGGTTACAACCCCGGTCCTTGTTTGGTTTAAGGGTTATAACTTGGCTATCTGATTAGTTCCTTGGTTATATTATCACATATCGTCCTGCTTACTGTGCCTGGCCTTCACAATAAAGATCAGAGGTCCAGTTCTATTCAGGCGAAGGGTTACAATCCCGATCCTTGTTTGGTTTAAGGGTTGTAACCTGGCTCCCGGAGCAGTTCTGTGCCCTCTCTTCTTTTATTGTCTTATTGTAACCCCATGCCATGTTCGTCATGTTTTACCTTACTTAAATATCATGATTATTTATACTGGCCTTCACAATAAAAATTAGGGGTCCAGTTCTGTTCAGGCGAAGGGTTACAACCCCGGTCCTTATTTGGTTTAAGGGTTATAACCTGGCTCCCGAAGCAGTTCTGTGTCCTCTCTTCGTTTATTGTCTTATTACCTTATCAACCGTATATTGAGGCGGGTTTCTATTCAGGTGAAGGATTGCAACCCCGATCCTTGTTTGGTTTAAGGGTTGCAGTCTGGCCACCTGAATGGTTTCCACGTGCTTAATTTATTATTGTTATCTCGGTTATTTTCTGTATCTTGTAATTATCTTTACTCTTCATTTATGATGTGCTGGTTTTAGTTCCTAAGTGAAGCCTCCTTTGTGGCACTTGCTCTTTCTGGGGTCTGACCCAGCTGGTTTTGTATGGCCAGATATCGGAGCAGCTCCAGAGGATCTACCTACTTTCCAGCCATATGGTGACCACCAGGCGTAACCCTGGCAACGAGTGGGTTTCTTTTTATTCTTCCACTTTATTGTAAAATTATTTTTTTGAGGTGTTTAGCCGACGAGCACTTGTTAGCTCGGTTGTACCTTTATTTACTGTCTGCCTACGGACTGTAACATGATTGACAAATCCTAGGGTTGATCATGTATTGACCAGAACTCTTGCTAGTCTTAACATTCTGAGCGTGACAGTAATTGAATGCGAAAAAATAGTATATACTGAAAAAGCAGGTGGTAGAAAAAATATAGCCCTCTTAATGATTTATAACATTTATATCATTATTAATTTTTAGTGTAAAAAAAAGATATTAATTAATTCCACAAAAAATAATGAAACCAAATATAACTCTAGCAACGCACGCACTTTAATTCCACATTTATCTCCTTTTATCAGCCTTTATGCATAAGGCACAAGTTAATTAAAACATTAAATTATCACAAATGTCATAACGAATAGCACAAAAATTTGAAGAATAAATGGATAGTTGGCAATATTTATATCATTTAAGAAGTTTATACTAATTATTACTATTGGCAATATATTTTTAGTTCAAAATAAATTATCTTTATATAATATTTAGTATAAAACAAGAAAGCAATATACTTCAGACCATGAGTTGCATCTTGGCCATTTTTTTTACCTACCATAAGAATGTCTCCATCATTCAGAAAATATTTATATTACTCTAAGTAAGACAATTACCAAAATTCGTCAAGCTGATAGCAAGAAATTTTACAATAGGAGAAAAGCTTAATTCTATATCGTGTGCGATTCCATTTTATGTGAAGCATGAGATATGATTAGGTTCACTTGGTCCCAAAATTTTTTTTTGGTTTAATCGCTAAAGAAGAAAAAACAATCTAAGAAGAAAGAACATCCAACAGTTGTATAATTCAGAAATTCCACTTTTACATCACACTACTTGTTATGCGTGCTTCAGGTTACTGAAGCAATTTATTCTTGGAAATTAAGACTAATAGAAGATCTAATGGTTACTATAAAAGCGCAAAAAATATAATGCACCTTCAATAATGCTAATACTTCAAACTAAACAACATGCTCTTAAAGATGAGTTTCAAACAAGTTCTTCATGTTTTGCAAATCATGCTATTTTTTATAAGTAAATATTATGCTCTCTTAACACATCCATAATGCAAATAAAGAAAAGAAAAGGTGAAAAACAACTGAAATTATTTCCAAACGGAACTCAAAACTATTCTGTTAAGTATTTCTTTTGAAAGTGGGATGTTGGTTTTGAATTCTTGTAGAAATTTCATTCTCACTGCGATTAGTATCTTATTTCGAAAAAAAACCAAAATATCTCAAATTTGATATCATGCTTGGTAAGCTTATCAAAGTAAAGAGAAGTTTATAAGAATCAAAATAACGTTACAGTCGAACTATATAAAACATAATCTCTACTTTCGTCTCAAGTCAACATGGCTTGTTTAGTTGTTTGATTAGCAATAAGGATCGTTCTTAGAAAAATGTCAATGGACAATTGTGACAAAATTGAATCAACTTGTTTAAAATATTATGTTAAAGAATTACATCAACATAACAGACTAAGCTTTAAAAAATAATGTTAAAAATAATAATAAAGTAATAGTAACACCTAATAATTGCATCCTATGTTATAACAATAATAGCATCTTGTAACGCCCTAAATGTTGCGTCCCGTCCGAGGCTAAGTTGCATAACCTTTTTCACAAACCAACATTATGCGAAAAGCTTCCAGAACATTCTAGAAGATGGTAGAACTTTCCAAAAGGCTCTAGAATCTTCCAGAGGACCCAAGAATCTTCTAGAAGACTTCAGATCCTTCTTGATGTATCATGATCTTTCTGGATGTACTAGATGTTTTCTTTGTCCTTATTTAGTAGGAGAATAATCTCTGGAATATGTCGATTCCAGAAGTTTCTTGAGATTTTCATGTAAGCCCTATGGACACTATAAATAAAGGGAAGGCCCATTTGTTCCTCATCACCAAAACTTGTAAGCATTCTCCAAGTAATAGAAGAAATTCTTACAAGTTCCATTTGCTCCACTTTTCTTAATTTTTTTAGCATTCAAGCTAAGTCGGGTTGGAAAGGCTTGCAAGAGTCTTCGAGAAGGAAGATAGTGCATCGCACGGGACAAAGTGCTAACAAAAATACTAAGTCTGTGATAAGTGGTTTCAGAGCAAATGTCGAGCGTTCCTATGTCTTCATCCGAGATCGTCCACAACGAGGAGCAACTCGCATCGCCTAAGGAGAAGGCGAAGCCCGGAAGGAAGGGCAAGAGCAAGGAGTCGTCGATAGAACGGGCCCTTGGCGAGTTGGCGTCCCGTGTTGAGATGCTGGAGAAAGGCGTGACGGCCATCGAGCTTGAAGTAGAGCAAAACCAGACGGCTCACGAGGAGTTCGCCCATGGGTTGGAGACTGACGTCGCCCTTGCTATGGCGTTGTTTTGGAAGCAAATTCATGATATGAAAATCGAGTTCGAGAAGGAATGAAAGGCTACCAAGGCAAAAATTGCAGAACAACACGAGGAGCTAAAAACTAAGACAGCAATCTGTCACGACCCGCACCCGCTTTTTCTGGATACGAGACGTGTCCAAGCCAGCCTACGCCGCAGAGTCGGTGGTAGAACGCTGTCAAGCCCGCAAAAAAATAAATGCTTAAAATAAACTTTTATTGCTCATTCACATTTCTAAATTTATTACAACATTTACAACGTTTATAATTAAAGAAAAATACAAGATTTTACAATTAATGAAATTGAATACAATTGCTATCTATTTCTAGGTTGACCTCAACATACCCAAGCCTTCCCAATGCTAAGAGTGATCGTGGCTAAACCTGAAAAATGTTGGTTTTCAGTCAGGAATGGAACAAGTACACAAACCGACGGCAATGCAAAAACACAATAGAATTAACAAGACATGAAAATAACACATGAGATATAAAAACTAGAAAGTACTGATGACATGGCACGGTGGAGAAGAAAAGGAAAAATAAATAAAAAATAACTACCTATGTGGTGTAAAATATCCTTTTCGACATGTGAACGGCTAGGGGGTAAATCCGGCACCTGCACGTATCGTATACAGGTGCTATTGTTCACGAATAGACATCATAGGGATAGTTCTGGGTAGTCCATATGTCTACTAAGATATTTTCCCTCCCGACTACTCCGTGTGACGAGCGTGTCAACAAGCAGCAAGATATATATATAAACATGAAATAAAAAAACTACTATGAATCGAAAGCAATCAGAAAGTGCACTTGTCTGAGGTCCTTAGCTGGAGAAACCAATAACACTATACCACTCAACGAGCCACAATCAGTCAACACATGCAGAAGTATCCAGATGCTGAAATAAACAGTACCAACGTTCTCAGAATAGTCAAATTAGCTAGGATTGCGTATCCTTAAGTCCAATTCTGGACACAGGGGCAAAACGGTAATTTCGAACAAAAATGATATTCGCCATTGGACTCGCTTTGTACCAAAAAGCGTACTAGAGTCAACGGTCTCTAAAGTCGTCAAACTATATGTCAACATGTCCAGTTTTTCGATACGAACCCAACCGTATGTCCAAAGTTGGATTTCGGCGGACCATGCACAAAATTGCCCGTTGAGTCCAAAATAGTCCAACTAGCCTAGTTTGGTATGTAGACGCCCAAAATCAGAGTTTAGCACGATAATCGAATCAAGAAATAGGAAACGACTTTAATAGTCGCGATTTATGATTTGAAGTGAAAAAAAATATAACTATATGTATATAACAAAAAGTGGTATTTATAATATTTAGAAACTAAATTTAATTAACATAAATAATACAACACATGTTGAAATTTGACTATTATTTAGTCTTATTTTAATATTATACATATATATGACATAGGTTCTAAGTGCAATTATCTAAGTCTCAAGGACTTTTATGATTCCTAATCCTTTAATGCATGTGCAACCATGCATGCACGTGGGACTCCTACCATATTTCTACTACTGTTGATATATGCTTTTCTAGCTAAGCAAAGATTTTCTCTTCCTAGCTAGCTAGCTAGCTAAACAAAGGAGCAAGAAATATTTTATACAAAAGTTGTATATATAGGCAACTCCCTTTTATTTGTAGGTCGCACCTCCAAGTAACTAGGCTACTAGAAGAAACCAATTGTATTCCTCAACAGCTCTTTGCTTCCATTAGGAATGTATGTAAAAATATAATAAAATAATTAAAAGTAGATAACCAGCAGCATAGGTATGCTTATACACAACAAAAGATTTAATTCACCCATTAATATAATATATATATATATATATATATTCTTATTTAGCCTAACATTAGATGGAGAGAAGGAGGTTTAGCAAAGTTACCTATGGGAATCTATAGTTTGAATGTGGGTTTGAACGGAAGAAAGTCAACGCCGGTGCGACCGTAGATGTTGTCGGCAGTGCACCCTCCTCGAGCCAGGTGCTCCCAACACAGGAAGGAGGGGACTATCTTGGAGATGGTGAAGTCGGAACGGAGGCGGAGCACATGTGGACGTGTCGACGTTTTGTAGTGGTGGCTCGAACAGCGGATTCACAGGCAGGTGCGCGGAGCTGTACGGCTGGACTGGATGGTGTCGACGCAGGAAAGCAGAGCGATTTCCTACGAAGTCTCGAGGGAGTTACACGTAGATGGTGGTGGTTGATCGGCAACCCGCAGGAACTCGCCGCAGTGGACACACACCGGTGATGGACCCCTAGAGTTCGGAAACGCATCGCAAATGACCGTGTGACGAGGCTTGGAGTCAACTCGATGACAACGCTCGACAAGGCCGGCTAGGTGTTGGTGTCTTAGGATTGTTGGGATGAAATATAGTGTAAGGAGGAGAGGAAAAAATTACTGTGGAAGAAAAAAGGAAGGGGAGACGGCTGTAGGTTTGGTTTTGTTGAGGCTTAGGGGGTGTCCTTTATATAGAGAGGGCTGAATTCGGAAGAAGATAGGTTAAAGATTTATATATAAATCCAATAGATACGAAGAGATCACATCTTATGCTATCATAAATAAATTTAAAAGTTATTTTATGAAATCTAAATACTTTGATAATCATAATACTCTATATTATCGTAAACACTATATTTTTGTAACCATAAGATCAAAAGTATTCAAAACCACTTAATCAGATTCAATATAATATTGATAACAAAATATAGATTTATTAATAGTTAATATTACCAAAACAATTTAAACAACCTTTATCTACTAAAATTTGTTTTGGTAAAAACTATTATATTTAAATCGATCAAATCCTTTTTCGTAAATTTAAACCAAATAAATGTTTAGAACTAGTTTAACATAATCTTAGTACATAAATTTGAATCAAATAATATTTTTTTAAATCAAAATAATTTAATCGAATCTACTAATAGATAATACTGCCAATTTAAAATTGATAGCTAATATTATCAAAAGTTTAAATTATATAAATTCAAATAGAATAACTTTTTATGCCAGAAATTAATCTAATCACAATCTTATTAATGATTGCCATAATAATTTAAATTATTTTTCTATATTGATAAATAATTTAAATCATATGAGTTAAATCAAAATGAAATAGGCAATCGACATAAAAATAAAAATATAATATTTTGCCAAATGACATATTTCCAAATCAAAATAATATTATTTATCACTATAATATAGATAATACCTGATGTCATCGAATAGTTTGAAACATATTCTAAAATTCTATAAATATTTATAATTTACAAATAATTTTCAAAATTAATATTTAATAAAATTTAAGGTAGTAACAAAACATCTTTCATAATTCTAACTATATACTTCAATAAAATATTTATTAAAACAGAATAGTACTCTAAAAGTATTTAATTTTTAGCACTTGTTTTCAATAGAAATTAATCATAAAGTTATTCACAAAGTCTCGACAAAAACAACCTTCAAGCACAATAAAAGAAAGAAGAAAAATTAATAATTAGGAAAATTCGGGAAGAGGGTTACAAATCTACCCACCTTAGAAATAAATTCGTCCTCGAATTTAAGGACTACTAGGATAGGCAGACTTGGTAGATTGGTGAAAGGTAATAGAAATTTCTGATAAAAGAAATTGATCGAATAAAATAAATAAACCAGGAAGAAGCGTTTGAAACTCCAAAAGCCCTAAAATACTCTTATCTTTAATTTTTGAAACAAGTTTGATAACGCAGATAATCGTAAACAAGTATCAACGAAATCTGTCTTCAACCCCGACAATTGAAATATGTGAATGAATAAATGAATAAAAAATTTTGGATTCTCTGGGAAAAGGAAATCTAGGATTAGGGATGGATGGTTGGGGTTTTAGGTATGACTTGGTATTGGAAACTTTGGCTATGGTCTTGAATTCCTAAGATGTTTTCAAATCAATTGAAGAATCTACCCACCTTGGAAATATTCTTACTCAAAAATTTCGAATGGCATAATTAGTCATGATCAAGAAATGATATGATCGCTGATCAAATGAATTATGTCGTGAATAAAATTGAAATTTTAAGAAAAGATACTAGGTGGCACGATTAGCCACCCTTGAAATTATATAGGCATGATCAATGGTCAAAAATTTTAGCTGATGTTAAACATGGAAAATCACTTAGACCAATTTAAGAAGTAGTCACGATCAAGGCTACTTATGGAAGTCATCTAAGCATGATCAAAATTTAAAAGTTGGTACGAGTATGAACAAGATCACAATAGTCATGATCACGGTAGAAAAAAAACTTAGTTAAAATATAGGCACGATTATGATTTAGTCATGAACAAAAATTGTTCAAAATCGATCAAAATTGAAATTATTGTGGTACGAACAAATAGTTAAGCAAAATTATTTAGGCACGATTATAGAATCGAATTCTAGGATAATCATATGAATTGGCACGATTGAAATAGAATCGAATAGTCTAGTCGTGATCTAAAGGTCATTAAGGATGGTCTAAATCGAAACCGTTCTAATACGATCGATTGGGTAAGCATGATCATAGAATCGTATTCTAGGGTGATGATGAATCTAGTGGAAGGAAATCAAATTAGGTTTAAAAGATGACGATTCAAAAATAGGAAGATATGGAGGAAAAGAATAATCAGTTTATTGAGAAGTTGGTAGCTAGGAATAATGCACGAATCAATTTAGAAACTTTATAGTCGTATGCCAATAAAGGACGTAGCCTATATGGTGTTCGAATATCGTAACCAGATCTGAAGTCATTTTACCGAGAATTTATGCCTCGCCAGTGTACAACTAGCTGTAATAAACTAATGGTTCCATAACTCAAATGAGGATACGATAATGAATACCCTAACAACTCTATCCAATCTTGACATAATATTTCAAGGAACAATAGGGCAACTAAGCTATAGCTTGAATAACATTCGATAACTCACGCTTACTTGAAATTATTTCGACTTGGGAGACATGCCACGCCAGTGCGCTGCTGGCTGCAGTGAACCCGTAGTTTCGATAATTCAAATAAGTGGCGACAGTGTGCTGCTGTCTTGCCATCGCAAGTCAACGAACATTCTTTTAACTATACCTTATGAAATTTAAAAGGAGGTTCTTATAATTTCAAACAAGTTCTAAGAGGGTGTAAGTATCTGTCCTTCCAGTATAAATATCGAGTCTTGAAAAGAAAATAATTAGTTAGGAAGGATAACTCTTGAATCCAAAAACTTAACTTAAGATTAAGGTATAGACAATTGAGTGAGAAATTATTTAAAAAGATAAATCCCTTGGGTCCAAGACAATATAAGTGATACCAACTCTTGATACGGCGATCTAAGGCCTTCTATACTGAATATTTATAAAAATCTAAACATCACATTTTAATTCAAACAAGCAAATAAAAGGATATTTTTTGAACTTTCAGAAAGATGTTACGAATCTACCTTCCTGGAAAATTCCGTCAAATCAAAATACGATAGGTATCCTTCTATGAAAGTCACCTAGTGAGACCTATGTAGCAACCTTAACTACCCAATTGTCAATTTAAAAAAATCAGGGACTCCTATTCCTAACCATTTTCTTAAAATTGATTTTACTCCTAGTTGTGAATGAGCATTTCCTAGTCGCGGGCTCGCAGTAGTACGAATATTATGGTACTACCACGAGTTCGCAATCTTTTACGAAAATAGACCTGCATAGGCCACCACAAAAACTTGTCACGACCAGCACCCACTTTTTTCGTATACGAGATGTGTCCAAGCCAGCCTACGCCGCAGAGTCGACGGTAGAATGCTGTCAAGCCTACAAGAAAATAAATGCTCAAAATAAAATTTTATTGCTCATTCACATTTCTAAATTTATTACAACATTTACAACATTTATAATTAAAGAAAAATATAAGATTTTACAATTAATAAAATTGAATACAACTGCTATCTATTTCTAGGTTGACCTCAGCATACCCAAGCCTTCCCAATGCTAAGAGTGATCGCAGCTAAACCTGAAAAATGTTGGTTTCCAGTCAGGAATGGAACAAGTACACAAACCGACGGTAATGCAAAAATATAATAGAATTAAAAAGACATGAAAATAACATATTAGGTATGAAAACTGGAAAGTACTGATGACATGACACGGTGGAGAAGAAAAGGAAAAATAAATAAAAGACAACTACCTATGTGGTGTGAAATATCCTTTTCGACATGTGAACGGCTAGGGGGTAAATCCGGCACCTGTACGTGTCGTGTACAGGTGCTATTGTTCACGAATAGACATCATGGGGATAGTTCTGGGTAGTCCACATGTCTACTAAGATATTTTTCCTTCCGACTACTCCGTGTGACGAGCGTGTCAACAAGCAGCAAGATATATGTATAAACATGAAATGAAAAGACTACTATGAATCGAAAGCAATCAGAAATTGCACTTGCCTGAGGTCCTTAGCTGGAGAAACCAATAATACTATACCACTCAACGAGCCACAATCAGTCAACACATGCAGAAGTATCCAGATGCTGAAATAAACAGTACCAACATTCTAAGAATAGTCAAATTAGCAAGGATTGCCTGTCCTTAAGTCCAATTTTGGACACAGGGGCAAAACGATAATTTCTGACAAAAATGATGTACGTCGTTAGACTCATTTTGCACCGAGAAGCGTGCCAGAGTCAATGGTCTCTAAAGTCGTCAAACTATATGTCAACAGGTCCAGTTTTTCGATATGAACCCAACCGTATGTCCAAAGTTGGATTTCGGCGGGCCATGCACAAAATCGCCCGTTGAGTCCAAAATAGTCCAACTAGCCTAGTTTGGTATGTAGACACCCAAAATCAGAGTTTGGCACGATAATCGAATCAAGAAATAGGAAACGACTATAATAGTCGCGATTTATGATTTGAAGTGAAAAAAAACATAACTATATGTATATAACAAAAAGGGGTATTTATAATATTTAGAAACTAAATTTAATTAACATAAATAATACAACACATGTTGAAATTTGACTATTATTTAGTCTTATTTTAATATTATACATATATATGACATAGGTTCTAAGTACAATTATCCAAGTCTCAAGGACTTTTATGATTCCTAATCCTTTAATGCATGTGCAACCATGTATGCACGTGGGACTCCTACCATATTTCTACTACTGTTGATATATGCTTTTCTAGCTAAGCAAAGATTCTCTCTTCCTTGCTAGCTAGCTAGCTAAACAAAGGAGCAAGAAATATTTTATACAAAAGTTGTATATATAGGCAACTCCCTTTTATTTGTAGGTCGCACCTCCAAGTAACTAGGCTACTAGAAGAAACCAATTATATTCCTCAACATCTCTTTGCTTCCTATTAGGAATGTATGTTAAAATATAATAAAATAAATAAAAATAGATAACCATCAGCATAGGCATGCTTATACACAACAATAGATTTAATTCACCCATTACTATAATATATATATATATATATATATATATATATATATATATATATATATATATATATATATATATATATATATATATATATATATATATATATATATTCTTATTTAGCCTAACATTAGATGGAGAGAAGGAGGTTTAGCAAAGTTACCTATGGGAATCTACAGTTTGAATGTGGGTTTGAACGGAAGAAAGTCAACGCCGGTGCGACCGTAGATGTTGTCGGCAGTGCACCCTCCTCGAGCCAGGTGCTCCCAACACATGAAGGAGGGAACTATCTTGGAGATTGTTAGATTATATTTGTAATAAAAATATGGCCCATACCCATAAGCCCAAATGTAGACACTATATATATTGTAACAAACCCTAGAAATGAGAACAAGGCATTATTATTTCCTACATGGTATCAGAGCCTCCCGAAAAACCATAGCTTCCAGAGCGCTTTTTTTTTTGCTTCTCTCCTCCAACCTTCTTCTTCTCCACAGGACTTCCACTTCCCTCCGCTCCAAACTTTTTCTCCACTAGAGCCTCTCACTTTCTTTTGTCACAGCCCCTTCATTTTTTTTGATCTCTTTTTTTTGTTAGTTTTTGGACCTTTGGTATAATGCATGGGAAAAGGAACAAGGAGTGCTGTTCATATCATGTAGCCAAGACTTCCTCTACGTGCCGACAAGCTCCCTTGGCACGACTTTAGTAGAAATCGCTTGACATAGATTGGTGGATGATTTTTCCCCCAATCAATGTACAGTCGTGTAGAATTGTTTTCCCTTGGCGCTGCTGTGGTATCCGACATGAAGGGTTTGTTACACCATAAATTATACACGACATTAATTGAAGCAGGCACCCCTGATCACGGCCGATTCGCCGCCGACTCCGTCCATCAGCGGCAGATTCGTCGGCGTTGTCCAAAATTTTGTACACCCGACATCCGCTCGTCCCTATGCGCCAGATCCGGCGCCCCTGATCGCGGCCGATTCGCCGCCGACCCCGTCCATCAGCGGTTGATTCGTCGACGATGTACAAAATTTTGTACACCCGACATCCGTGATGACAGATGATGCTGCATCCAGCTATTCCGTCGCGACTGGCGGTGGCGGTACCCATAACCCACATTATCCTAATTCGAAGGATCCATATTTTTTGAGTTCTGCTGATCAACCAGGAAATATCATTACTCCTATTATTTTCTGTGGACCGAACTATGCTGAGTGGTCTCGGTCAATATGTCTCTCCCTGATCTCTTGACGAAAGATCACTTTTCTGGAGGGTACTGAAGTCAAACCTGTTAATGATGCTAGTAAATTGCTTGATTGGAGATGCGTGCAAGCACTATTGGTTCAATAGATTCTTAATACCATTGATCCGTCTCTGAAGAAATCTTTGCCGTACTTTTAGGAGATTTATCTATTGTGGAACTTATTGGAGAAAAGATTTGTTGTTAGCAATGGCACTCAGAAGCAACAAATTAAAGTGGCTTTGGCTAAGTGCAAACAAACGGCTTTGATGTCTGTAGAAATCTACTTTGGAAATTTACAGTCTTTGTGGGATGAACAAGCTTCTTATTTCCCATTGCCTACTTGTACATGTGGTGAACTTGCTGCAAAGCTACATGCTGTGAGGGATGAAGACCACTTTCAGGACTTTATGTATGGGTTGAATACTGAGTTGTATGGTCATACCCGATCTAATCTTCTGGCTCAGGATCCTCAGCCAAGTTTAGATCGGGCATACCAGGCAGTCCGTGAGGAGGAGGATATGCGAAAATCTCAGATCCAATCCTCTGTTGAGGAGGTGTTGGCACTGACTATCAAGACTTCACCTCGTCTTTCTACTACTTCTCATAGTAGAACCTCAGATTCCAGGGACAAATCATGTATGATCTGTACTCATTGCAAGAAAACAGGTCATGATGTTGCCAATTGCTTTGCCAAGATTGGCTATCCAGAGTGGTGGGAGACTCGTCCTCGACGTGAGGGCGGACGTGGTACTGGCGGTGGCAGAGATACGACACCACAGCAGCGACGTGATGGAGGACGCGGTACTGGTAGCACAGGGGTTGTTCATCATGTCGCCACTGCTGGTCATGGTGTCCCTGCTGGTCTTGTTGGGAGTTCGGCAAACATGATGCATGGAGGGTATCCTTCGCCACTCTCCGGTGAACAATGGCTGAAACTAATGAGCTTGCTGGGTAACGAAAATCCTTCCAAACCTGGTTCATCAAACTCTGATCTGAGGTTTGGTAAGAATTCTTCTGTCCCTTGGATATTCGATACTGGGGCTACTCTTCATGCGACAGGCTCTCGTGACTGTTTAGTTGATTGCTTTGAGGGCCCTGTCTGTCCTATGATTTTGCCTGATGGGAGTACTATTGAGGCTATTCTGAGAGGCAAAGTATTTTTGACTGCTTTATTGGTTTTGACGGATGTTCTTTATATTCCGACATTGACTTGCAATTTGATCTCTGTCTCACAATTAATTGGTGCCAGAAATTGTGATATGTTATTTACTCCTGATTTGTGTTTTGTTCAGGACCGAAGTACGAGGATGGTGATTGGAGCAGGTGAACAAAGGGGTGGACTTTACTTCTTGGGGGAGGCTCCAGCTTCTTTGGCTTCGGTGATCCTGGCATACAAAGAGAGTAATTTCGAGGTTTGGCATAGTAGACTGGGGCATCCTTTAGATAAAGTAATACAGACTTTACCTTTTCGCTCTGGTAGTAGTGTATTTTCTCATAAGGCTTGTGATATTTGTCATCAAGCTAAACAGACTCGTGATGCCTTTCCTGATAGTAGTAGTCGTGCTTTGAGATGCTTTGAACTCGTACACTGTGATCTGTGGAGACCATATAGTGTTCCGTCATCTAATGGGGCACGGTATTTTTTGACTTTGGTGGATAATTTTTCTAGAGCTGTTTGGGTTGTTTTATTGACAGATAAGTGTGCTGTTTATTCTGCATTTCTTAAATTCATTGCTATGGTGAATCGTCAGTTTGGGGCTGATATCCGTCGAGTGCGAAGTGACAATGGCACTGAATTTAATTGTTTACGAGATTATTTTTTCTCTCAAGGTATATTGTTCCAAACATCCTGTGTTGGGACACCTCAACAGAATGGAAGGGTGGAAAGAAAACATCGACATATTTTAAATGTCGCCAGGGCATTGCAATTTCAGGGTTCTCTTTCTGTGGATTTTTGGGGAGAATGTATTCTGGGTGCATGTTATTTGATAAATAGGACCCCTTCTAGTATCTTGCATTTTAAGTCTCCTTATGAAGTTTTATATGGCTCGGCTCCTTCGTATGATCATCTACGTAATTTTGGTTGTCTGTGCTATGCGTATGATTTGAAATCCCGACATGATAAATTTGCTAGCAGGAGCAGAAAATGTATCTTTGTTGGGTATCCACTTGATAAAAAGGGATGGAAACTGTATGATTTAGAGACTGGTGAATTTTTTGTGTCCCGTGATGTTATTTTTTATGAAAAAGAATTTCCTGGGTGTGGCTCTACTAGCGATTTGTCTTCTGCGACACGCCATACATCTGTTGAGGTGCCGGGAGACGATATAGAGGCTTTTGGGATGGTGTCGGCTACGGTTGCTGAGGTTGACGTGGTTGCTGGTGGCTCGGCACCGACTGGCAAGGATGCACAGGTAGATGTAGAAGTATTGACAGGAGAGTCCGCTGGGGTGATGCGGATACTACTAATGGTACAGGGGATACAGTGTTGCCAGAGGTGCCCGACGAGATAGTATTGGAAAGAGGAATGAGAAAGAAATCACAGCCAGTACGATTACAGGATTTTGTGACGAATGCTGTTCGAAGTAAAAGTCCCCCCCTTCACCACAGTTCATCTGTTCCCGTCACTTCCTCAGGTACTTCGTATCCTCTAACACAATTTCTAAGTTATGACATATTTACTGCTGGACACAGAGATTTTCTTGCAGCCATCACTGCAGGTGTTGAGCCTACTTCATATCGCCAGGCCTCGTGAGATTCAGGCTGGCGCGCGGCTATACAAACTGAAATACAGGCTTTGGAAGATAATGGGACATGGTGTCTTGTCGATTTGCCTCCTGGAAAGAAAGCATTAGGAAGTAGATGAGTGTACAAAATAAAGTACAAATCCGACGGCAGTGTTGAGCGCTTAAAGGCACGGCTAGTTGTGTTCGGTAATCATCAGGTTGAGGGGATCGACTATTCAGAAACATTTGCCCTGGTAGCTAAGATGCCTACAGTTCGGACGTTCTTGGCTGTTGCAGTTGTGAAAGGCTGGACTTTGCACCAGATGGATGTGCACAATGCCTTTCTTCATGGAGATCTGACAGAAGAAGTATATATGAAGTTGCCGCCAGGTTTTTCGTATAGTGAACCCAATAAAGTGTGTCGCCTGCGTAAGTCTCTATATGGATTGAAACAGGCACCACGTTGTTGGTTCGCTAAGCTTACTGCTTCTCTGATATCCTATGGATTTATTCAATCACATTCCGATTATTCCCTTTTCTCTTTTTTTAAGGGGAAGGTAGAGTTGTATGTTTTGATCTATGTGGATGATATGATTGTGTCTGGTAATAACACAGGTGCTTTAGATGCTTTCAAAAAGTACCTTAGTTCTTGCTTTTACATGAAGGACCTTGGTGTGTTGAAGTACTTTCTTAGCATAGAGGTGGCTCGGAGTGCGGAAGGAATTTTCTTGTGTCAAAGGAAGTATGCTTTGGACATCATTTCAGAATGCGGTTTGATGGGGTCTCGCCCTGTTGGTTTTCCCATGGAGCCCAATCACAAGCTGGCAGAATCGACTAGTCCAAGGATGACGGATGCCGAGACTTATCGGAGGCTGGTTGGGAGGTTAATTTATCTATCATTTACTCGCCCTGACTTGGCCTATGCCGTGCATATCTTGTCTCAATTCTTATAGGAGCCTCGACAAGATTATTGGCATGCTGCTTTGCGAGTTGTCAGATATCTCAAAAATACACCAGGACAGGGTATTCTTTTGAAAGCTGATTGTGATCTCCGTCTTTCTGGTTGGTGTGATTCCGACTGGGCCAGTTGTCCCTTGACTCGTCGCTCTGTTACAGGTTGGTTGGTGTTTCTGGGGGGGTCTCCTATTTCTTGGAAGACCAAGAAGCAATCAACTGTTTCCCGATCTTTCGCTGAAGCTAAATACCGATCTCTTGCTGTGCTTGTTTGTGAGTTGAAATGGTTGAAGGAGTTATTGGTGTGTTTGGGCGTTCGCCAGGAGTCTGCTATGTCGGTGTATTGTGACAGTCAGTCAGCCCTGCACCTGGCTCATAACCCGGTATTTCATGAGCGCAGTAAGCATATTGAGGTGGATTTGCATTTTGTTCGCGATGCTATTAGAGATGGCACCGTAATAGCCTCGCATGTTCCTACTTATTCTCAACTGGCTGATATCTTCACCAAGCCCCTTGGAAAGCAAGTGTTTGATTATTTCCTTCCCAAGTTGGGCATTTGTGACTTGCATGCTCCAACTTGAGGAGGGGTGTTAGATTATATTTGTAATATAAATATGGCCCATACCCATAAGCCCAAATGTAGACACTATATATATTGTAACAAATCCTAGAAATGAGAACAAGGCATTATTATTTCCTACAGAGATGGTGAAGTCGGAACGGAGGTGGAGCACATGTGGATGTGTCGACGTTTGGTAGTGGTTGCTCGAACAGCGGCTTCACAGGCAGGTGCGCAGAGCTGCACGGCTGGACTGGATGGCGTCGACGCAGGAAAGCGGAGCGATTTCCTACGAAGTCTCGAGGGAGTTACACGTAGATGATGGTGGTTGATCGGCAACCCGCAGGAACTCGCCGCAGTGGACACACACCGGTGATGGACCCCTGGAGTTCGAAAACGCATCGCAAATGACCGTATGACAAGGCTTGGTAAATCCAATAGATACGAAGAGATTACATCTTATGCTATCATAAATAAATTTAAAAGTTATTTTATGAAATCTAAATACTTTGATAATCATAATACTCTATATTATCGTAAATACTATATTTTTGTAACCATAAGATCAAAAGTATTCAAAACCACTTAATCAGATTCAATATAATATTGATAACAAAATATAGATTTATTAATAGTTAATATTACCAAAACAATTTAAACAACCTTTATCTACTAAAATTTGTTTTGGTAAAAACTATTATATTTAAATCGATCAAATCCTTTTTCGTAGATTTAAACCAAATAAATGTTTAGAACTAGTTTAACATAATCTTAGTACATAAATTTGAATCAAATAATATTTTTTTAAATCAAAATAATTTAATCGAATCTACCAATAGATAATACTGCCAATTTAAAATTGATAGCTAATATTGTCAAAAGTTTAAATTATATAAATTCAAATAGAATAACTTTTTAAGCCAGAATTTAATCTAATCACAATCTTATTAATGATTGCCATAATAATTTAAATTATTTTTCTATATTGATAAATAATTTAAATCATATGAGTTAAATCAAAATGAAATAGGCAATCGACATAAAATTAAAAATATAATATTTTGTCAAATGACATATTTCCAAATCAAAATAATATTATTTATCACTATAATATAGATAATACCTGATGTCATCGAATAGTTTGAAACATATTCTAAAATTCTATAAATATTTATAATTTACAAATAATTTTCAACATTAATATTTAATAAAATTTAAGGTAGTAACAAAACATCTTTCATAATTCTAACTATATACTTCAATAAAATATTTATTAAAATAGAATAGCACTCTAAAAGTATTTAATTTTTAGCACTTGTTTTCAATAGAAATTAATCATAAAGTTATTCGCAAAGTCTCGACGAAACGACCTTCAAGCACAATAAAAGAAAGAAGAAAAATTAATAATTAGGAAAATTAGGGAAGAGGGGTTACAAATCTACCCACCTTAGAAATAAATTCGTCCTCGACTTGTGATTTTGCTGTACGGTTGATTCCAGCGCACTCGTGACGCTGAAATCTACCAAGGTGCGCTTTCAAAATCTAGATTTCATGATGTTTGACTAGATAGTCAATGGCACGCCTCGATTTGCGTATTATAGTTTCCAAAATTGGAAACATGACTTTTGATGGCCAAACTTACATGTTTAGATTATTATTAGGTTAAATGATATTTTTTAAGTAATTTATTCCAAAATTAACTATTATTAGATTAGTAATCCAACTAGCCACTATTCCATGAATTTAGAACTAGAACCTTAGAATTGACTTGTGGTTTTCGTGCATGGTTCATGGTACGATGTATGTTATAGGTTGACGGCTTCTAGATTGGCAATCCCCTCATCCTCGACTTATGACTACTGTTTGTGCAAGGATTCAGGCAAGTACAGTATTGCATTTATGTTTTGGTTCATTATAATGTTTTCTCTAACCTTTCCTTGTTTGATATCCCATTGAGATATTGCTTGATATTCCATTGAGATACGATTGTGACACCGTAGTTATTGTATCCTTCTTAGTGTATCATTGATTGTTATTGATTGTTAGCGAGTCGGGAGGGGAAATACTCGGTAAGTACGTGAACAAACCCAACTATTTTGATTGTGGATAGCTAAGTTATACATCCCACGTATGAGTTAGTCGTACACTATTATTGTGGATAGCCATCATATGATGTGTCGTATTAGTCCAGTCGTTCACGTATTAAAAGGTATTTCACACACACATAGTGGTTCCTATTTTTTCTTTATCTAGTCCATTATCTTGTTAGTTCACATCTTGCTAGTTTACATCTTGCTAGTTCATATCTTGTTAGATCACATCTTGCTAGTTTACATCTTGCCAGTTCATATCTCGTTAGTTCTTACCTTGCTAGTTATATTCTGCTAGTTCATATCTTGCTAGTACTAGTTCATATCATGTTAGTTCATCTCTTGCTAGTTCTTTATATACTCTTTGCCATCATGGTTTCTCGTTGTTCTAACTTATTTTGGACTAAAAAAATTAATTGCAATATGGTTGTACTCTGCTCCCTTCCTGACTAGATCGTTGTTATAGGTGAGGTTGACGTGCCTACTCTTGCGCTATGAACCATACGAGGGGGAGATAGAGACTCGGAGGCCAAACCATAGAAGACTAGTTAGTTGTGTGGTAGTTTTCTAAAATGTAAAAGCTTACATTCTTCTTCAAATATAAAACTTCTATATTTTGTAAAGTTGATTTAGTTGTTGGGAATGCGCAGTTAGTATTTATGATCACATTGTTTATTGCGGGCTAGACAGCATACTACCGCCGATACCGTGGCGTAGGCTGTGCTGGGACACGCACTCATAGCCCGAAAAGCGGGTGCGGGTCGTGACAAGTTTTTATGGTGGTCCATGCAGGTCTGTTTTCGCAAAAGATTGTGAACTTGTGGTAGTACTTAAGTTAGTCGTACTACTGCAAGCATGCGACTAGAATGCTCATTCACAATTAGGTTTGATTTAATTTTATGAGAATGAATAGGACTAGGAGTTCCTTATTCAATTTGACCCTTGGATAGTTAAGATTGTTAAATAGGCTATGTGATTTAGCCAATGATTTATTGAAGTCTAGGCATGGATAAATCGAATAATTTTTTTAAGAGAATATGTTATTTGGTTTTGACATGTTGGTAGGATCCAAGGTGGATAGAATATACGTTTGGTAAGTTAGGCCTTCATAGAATTCAATTCCTAATTTAGATCATTTGTGCCATTCTATCTTCTGCCTTCTCTAAACCTCGTTTTATTTTTAAAACTATTTTATAATCGTTTTATTTTTAATTTCTAATCTTGGTTCAATTATCTATATATTAATTCAAGTCATCTTCGTTCATTTTGTGATCGTTTTGTTTTCAAAACTGATACTTTTACTCAAGGACAGATACTTATATTTTCTTATCATGATCGACTTATTTGAATTTATTGACGTTCCTTTAAAATTCTTATGGATATAGTTGAAATAATTTTTGGTGACATACAATGGTAAGGCAGATGTGCACTGTCCCCATTTATTTGAATTATGGAGACTGCAGGTTCACTGCAGTCAGCAGTGCACTGGCGTGGCATGACCCCTAAATTGAAATAATTTTAAGTATGCGTAGGTTGTCGAATATTACTGAAACTATATCCTAGTTGTATTATTGATCTTTTGATTTATTATGTCAATATTGGATAAAGTTGATAAAGTGTTTGATAACATATTATACTTGAGTGATGAAAACAAGGGTTCACGGCAGCCAGATGTATACTGACGAGGCATGGATTCTCGGTTAAATGACTTCGGATATACTTATGATTTTCGAATATCATAGCGACTATATCTTTTATTGGCATACGACTATTAAATTTTTTTTCTTTCAAATTTATTTGATGTCTTATTTCTTGTTACCACCTTCTCAATAACTAGTAGTTCTTTATTTCTCTCATATTTTTCTATTTTCGAATCGTCATCTTTTAAACCTATTTTGATTTTCTTCCACTGTATTTCTAAAATGTATTTAGATTTTGATTCTATACGCCTGATCAATTTCGATCATTCATCACATTATTTTCTTGATTATATTCTTTGTCGTGCTTATTCATATCGATTGGTCATGTCATATTTTGATGATATTCTTGGTTGTGCCTATTTGTATCTTTTAAAATTTTGAGGACAAAATTTTTCTAAGGTGGGTAGATTTGTAAGTCCACTTCCCAAATTTTTAATTTTTTTAATTTTATTTGTTTATGATTAGTTTTATGGTCATTGGGAGTCATGCCAAAGCTTGTAGGTGGGCTATGACCATATTAAGGTTATATGACCTCTAAGTAGCTTATGTATGTATTATTTAGCTATTTTATATTTTTCTACAATTTTTGGATATTTTTAGGTATTTAATACTTAAGGTTTTATTATTTTTTAAGGACTTTCAGGATTTACTGTAAGGTCATACGGGAGTATTTCTGGACCAAATATTTTTATTTGGGCTCTAAATGACAAAAAATATTTTCAAGAATATTTTAGAATTTTTTTGGATTTTTTTTAGAATTTTTGGGAATTTTTATATAATTAAAACCTATAAAAATTATATTTTATAGGCTTTAGGAATTTACTATGAGGTCACACGATGATATTTTGTGTTAAAATATTTTATTTAGATTCTAGACACTTAGAAATATTTTCTAAAATTTTTTAGAATTTTTCTGGATTTTTTTGCAATTTATTTTGATTTATTTGGACTTAAAATAATTTTTAAATAATTTTCTGAATTAAATAAATAATTATCCAGTCATCCACCCGAGGGGGCCCACCTGTCGGCGCCCACTACAGTAACCGCTTCTCTCTCTCCTATATATATGCATGTATATGTAGGCCTTCAAAATGAAAGTCACGCTGAGTTGATCAGAATTAAGTCTCAAAGTCACGCTGAGTTGATCAGAATTGAGTCTCAAAGTCACGCTGAGTTGATCAAGACAAATGTTTAAAAATCACGCTAGTGACAGATCATCATTTGTCAGAAGTGTCATTATGACTGACAGCACGACAGTCGAAGAATGTCTCCTCGTATGCCACGTATGCACGGAACTCGAGAGATCACAGCCGACTTTTGCGTGACTTTTGAAATCTTCTTCAGCAAGACTCAGCCTTCATCAAGTTGGCGTACCAAAAGGGCTTCTTGTCATTTAATGCGACTGACAAAGTAATCACTGTCAGAGATTTTGTGTCAGTCGAGGCACGTCAAATCAAGACAGCTGGAAGTCCTGCTCAAGACTGCGTGTATTTTGAACTTTCCTTCATCAAGTCTGCGTGGATTTTGAAGCTTTTTGCCCCAAGTCTGCGTAGATTCTGAAGCTTCTTGCCCCAAGTCTGCGTGGATTTTGAAGCTTTCTGACCCAAGTCTGCGTGGATTTCGTATTCAACGAGCCTGCGTGGATTTCATCAAATTGGAGTACGTGGCAGCCATGCCACTGATCTCTCGCTTGCGTGTCCTGTAACTTGCACACGACTCATACATGATTGCCATGTGTCCAACAGTTACAGGCCACGTCCAGTAACTGCTCACAACTCTGCGTATGTTAAATCCTGCGTGATTTTCAACTATGCAGAGGCTGTGAAGACAGTTATCTTTTTCAGTTATTTTTGACTCTATAAATAGAGTTCTTTTCTTATTCATTGTACAGATACACAGATATCTAATTGCTGTTAAAATTTTGAGAGCTTTTCTTCTTCGCATCGTCCAAGGGATAAAGCGATCGTCTTCTAGATCGGATTCCTACAGTTGTAATTTTCCCAGATACACAATAAATAAAGTGAATTTATTTATGGAAAACAAATTGGCGACTCTGCTGGGGAAAACCATCTTCTCTTCAGAGATGGTAACAACTCAATGCGACACTTCGTCAGTCGGCTCGACGAAGAAGGTGATATCGATCCAATTCGATCAACTCGCCTATGAAGAAATGCAGCGGGCTAAGGGTGGCAAGCCCACTTCAGCCTCCATCACTACTGCCAAGTCAAAGGGACAATCTGTCTATGTCCCTAAGAATCAGTTGGCAACCAATAGTGACTTTTCTGCCACAGTGTCTACTCCTAACACTGGCAAGGAGCCTACTGCAAGCACACACACTCTTGTGTGTTCGAAGACAACAGCAGCCAAAAGTCACGCTGACAGCACTGGCTCCTTAGTCAAGCCTGTTCCAGCGTGCAATCTTAATTCCAAAAGTCACGCTGGCAGCACTGGCTCCTTAGTCAAGCCTGTTCCAGCGTGCAATCTTAATTCCAAAAGTCACGCTGGCAGCACTGGCTCTTTAGTCAAGCCTGTTCCAGCGTGTATTTCTAAAGTCAAAAGTCACGCTGGCAGCACTGGCTCCTTAGCCAAAACTGTTACAGCATGTATTTCACCAAAATCTGGCTCTTTAGCCAAGACTCTATATACTGACAATACAGGCTCTTTAGCCAAATTGTCACCAGCATATTCCAAGAAGAATAGTTCTTTAACTATCTCTTCTTCTTTGCCAAGTTCTACTAGAACTGGGGGTGGTCTTGCTAAAACTCCTCCACACAAAGTCCCTTCAAAAAGAAACAATTCTTTAGTTGTTTCTTCTGCTCCTGTAGTTTTTACTTCAGGAACAGCTTTGACTGACAATTTTGTTAGTCAAAGAAAAGGAGATGGTCTTTTGACTACTCTTCCTTCTGGACATTCTATGTCCCAAAACTTGAATAAGTCTAAGAAGAAACATTTCTTAATGTCTTCTTCTACGACTTCTTCAAATTGGGCACAGAATTTGTCTATAAAAGAGGGTCTGTTACCAACTCCTAATCAAGGGGGTGGTCCAACTCTTCCTTCTCTGCAAATATCCAGATCAATGGAAGGAAAACTCCAAGTTTCAAAAACCAACGTGTTACCTCCAGTTGATCTAAGAACAAAACTTGATCAAATCCGTTTAGGAAACACTTCTGGTGTCAAGAAACCATACCAATCGGGAACAAAAGCAAGAGATCCAGATGCAGAGTATGCTAGAAATTATGTGGCTCACATTAATCACTCTCTATATAATCAAGAGCCATCAAGACCTAAAAATGCACAAAGAATATTCTCTGATATACCTCAAACTTCACAGACAGATCTACGAGAACATCTTCAACATAAGAGAAGGAATAATTCTGTGTCAATAGACCATGCTGAATGTGACTTCAACCCAAGAGTCATAATTTAGTGCAGATGTCAATCAATGGATCAGAACTATGTTGATCATGAATGTGACTTCCAGCCGAGAGTCACAATGCAATGCAGATGTCAAACTAAACGACAATCTGCTTTCAATCGGATTCAGTGTGAATCTATGCCTGATGAAGATGAACCTCTGTATGCTTCTGTCAACATGACCTCCCGGGATACTGGGGGTAGAAATGATAGTCCAGATGGAGTATATAGAGACACCAGATCAAGGGTCCTGGCTTCTACTCAAAGGACTTTGATTCCTGAAGATGATTCTGAATTTCTTGGAGAATCTAACTTCCCACCTCTTCTTACTGGGGGTAGTTCTCCTATAACTGACTTTGATACACAAAGCAGTAATTCAGAATAAACAACATCCACCAGTTCATCAATAATCCCTCGCACAGTCACAACATATACGGTCGATGGGAATACTGATGAACCTTCTTCTTTCATGACTCCTCAAGAACAAAGAATTGCTTCTTTGGAACAGCAAATGAAGTCTATGGCTGATAATATAAAGTCGATGTATGAACTCATGGCAGCCCAACTGCAAAATCGACAGACTGTACCAGAAGCTACACCAATTGACACTGGTGTAAGTCCAGTCCATGTTCCTCCAGCAGTTCAATCCAATACTCCTGGACAAGCTCAAACAGTTCCTAGTCACTCTGGAGCTGGGGGTAGTACTTATAATGCTGTCCCTCCTCCCAACTACTCTCTACAAGCTACAACTCCACAATCTTCCGGAGTTGTTACTGAAGAATTGAGGAATCTCAGAACTCAATTCGAAGCATTTAAACAGAAAGATGGTTTACAAAGGTTAGGCATCAAGCAACCTTATTCGATAGAATGGAAGCAAGTATCATACCCTCCTAAATACAAGCCTCCTACTATCTCATTCTATGATGGAACCACTTCTCAAAGTCAATTTATTAATCACTTTGAAGTGATGACTGACCAGCTACAACCAAGCGACGCCCTCCTTACTCGGGTGTTTGTCGGATGTCTCAAAGGAACGGCTTATGAATGGTATAGAAGTCTCCCTGATGGGTGTATTACTTCATTTGCCGGTTTCAAACAAATGTTTCTTGAACGGTTCTATGAAGGGCTCAATGACATGACTATGTCTGCTCTTATTAGAATCAAGCAGAAAAATAATGAAACTACAGAGGAATTCATTGAACGGTTTCGAAGAGAAGCTCTGAAGATGCCTCTTGGAACTCCTGATGCTGTCACAATCGACACATGCAAATCAAATTTGTTGCCAATAATCAGCATGTGGACAGGATCCACTCAATTTCAAGATTGGCCTTCCTTCATAGTTAGTACCAAAGCCGCAGAGATCAGTGCTGAAACCTTCAAAGGTTTAGGAGTGCAGATGAATCCTAAAGAAACAGGTCAAAATACTGCTAAATTCAATAAAAGCAAAGGAAAAGAAACTCTTGAAGTTAATCTTCAGAGTAAAGATGCATCGACCGTTCAAACTTCTCCTGCCTCTACAACTCAACAAACGAGAACACCTCGCCCCAAGGAAGAATACTCTTTTGATGACGATGATGTCCTTGGTATCTTTGAATGTCTGCTGAAAGGTAATAAAATACAATTACCTGAAATCAAGAAACCTGATGAAGCTGGTAAGACAGATCATCCTAAATACTGTCCATACCACAGGATGTTGGATCACACAATTCGTACATGTTATGTACTGAAAGGAAAGATCCAAGAAATGATTAAATCTGGAGCTATCTCTCTTACTCCGAAAGAGAAGACCGTCACCTCCAATGTCGTCTCTATGCAATTCGGAGATTTCCCTCCTCAACTCCTGGAAAGCGGAATCGTTCCTATTCCCAAGGCAACTCTTGAGATAGTGAATATTCCTCCTCCACAATCTGAAGGGTTAGTACCAATCACTGTGGAAACAGGAGAAATCATGTGGATTCATCCTGATCTAGTGGCAGACTTTGAATCTCCTCATCTTCAAAAGACTACATCTAGAAAGTCCAAGAAGGCTGGAAAGATTAAGTCATGTCATATGACTTCTCTCGGATCTACTCCTGACGCAGAGCCAAAAGATAAGGAGGAAGCACTTGTTAGTGCTACTCGAACAGGGAAACCTTATCTGAAGGATTATTCCAAAAGTTCTGAGGATACTCTTGATATCCCTCTTGCTGATAAAGATGTTCCTAATGTTCCTCTTGAAGAAGAATCATCCGCTGCACCTATTCCTTCCACTGCACCAGTTGAACCTGCTCCTTCTAAGCCCACAGCTCTTGAGAAAGGCAAACAACAGGCTCGGTTTGATAAACCAATCAAGAAGTCCCCTCCTCTTGGGCTTCAGAAACCTTATAATTTTGACATTTTAGCGCAACTTGCTAATACTCCAGCTAGAATGTCCCTATTTGAACTTCTACGTCTTTCCAAAGAGACTCGGGAGACGTTAAGTGAGGCACTTCTTTAGGCGAACTCTTGTCTTGCACAATTAAAGAAGCCAGATGAAGAACCTGCCACTTGCTTACATTGCAACAGTGTACTGGAGATTATCCCAAATATCACCTTTACACAAGACGATATGCTATTGGAGGATAATCGACATGATCGGCCTCTCTACTACACCGGTTATATTGATACAATGAAGATAGATCGTATCCTCATTGATCCAGGGTCTGCTATAAGTATAATACCGAAGAGCCTGTTGGATGAATTAAAAATTCCTCTTCACAAGCTTTCCAAGACGGTTACTACTATCCTGGGATTCAATCAAAGCCAAAGCGAGCCTCTGGGAAAGATTCATCTGCAACTTCAGATTGGCGATTTCAGATCCAAAGTCACTTTTTATGTGATCGAGATCGTAGGGTCTTACAATCTTCTTCTGGGGAGGCCCTTTCTTCATGAAAATAATGTGGTGCCTTCTACTCTTCATCAGTGCTTTAAATATATTGATAGCAATGGAAGAGTACAAAAGGAAGTTGCTGATATAAATCCCTTCCATGGGGTTGAAGCTTATTTCAATGATTCCCGGATGTATAAAGAAGAGTATACAAGGGTAATACAAGCTATGGAGAAAGAGGATTCACAAAGTGAGACCTTAATAATTCCAGTTAAAGGTCGAACTACTAAGCAACAATCTCCTAAATTCTCTGGAGAAGGTTCTTTCATCATTCCAGTAAGTGGACGGATCTCTCCACTACCTCAGTTGTCTACTCAAGATACACTGATCATTCCTGTCAGTGGGCGTACTACAGTTCCTATATCTTCATATGTGAAACAGGATACTCTGGTAATCCCTGTTGGAGGGCAGACTACTCTTCCATCTCAAGATTCAAGAGAGCTCACCTCTTCTGAGCCATTTGTTATCGATCTTAATCGAAACAAAACTTCTTCTCGTTCTTCTTCTCTCCCTTTAGTCATTGATTTGGCTAAGATCTCTAAGGCTCAGCCTTCTCCCAATGTAAATACTGCTACTTTTAAAGTTAATAAAAAGTCTCCATCTTTGCAGTATGCTGATGTGTGTAATCATGTTCATAGTTATTTACATTTGTTAGATGACTTGAGAACAATAACCATAGGAGTTGTACAGACTTTCCATACAGATGTATCCCTAGAATCAGCACAAACTTCATACTTTCTGGTTCCCAGCAGAAAGCCAGGAGACATTCCAATATTCTTTTACAAAGGGCCCCAAAATCCTTCTGAACCTTCGAGACGATTTCAGCTTTCTTGGATGCTTCTTCAGACGACATTTTTATGTTGAAGAGTAGAAGTGTTCATTCTTGTTAGATTTCTGCTATATTTATAGACGGAAGATCCTCGAATAATGAAACGACACATTCATCCGACGGTTCGTCCGTTCATTAATGCTTGACGGTTCGTCCGTTCATCTGTTACATTCATCTGACGGTTCGTCCGTTCATTAATGCTTGACGGTTCATCCGTTCATTTATTACATTCATCTGACGGTTCGTCCGTTCATTAATGCCTGACGGTTCATCCGTTCATTTATCACATTTACCCGACGGTTCATCCGTTCATTAATACCTGACGGTTTATCCGTTCATGAAAAATCGAGTTCAAAGATATTTTTATGTCTGAATTCTATTTTTTCTAATCAGTATTAAACTAAGATCATTTCTGGTTTAATATCATCTGATAGAATTACAAAAGTTTGTTTGTACATTCTATTCTATTGAAATGTGTCATGTATTATTTACCTCTGAACATATTTTCTATATCATTATCAAAACAAAAAAAAACAAAAATCAGATCAAGAATTCTCATTTGTTTTCATTCATAATCAAAACATTGGATACAAGTGAGAATGAAAAAGATTCACTTATTGGGAGTTATTAACTCCCTGATACGTTCATGAACAGCATTCAATTTTTCTTCATGAGTCTTGCGAACTCGTTCCGCTGCTGCCACTGTGACATTCTGTTCATCAAAAATGATAATAGCAGTCTGGAGACGGTTAGCTTCTTCAATCTGTTCTGCCTGCATTCGCTCTCGCTCCTTTTGAAGAATTTCACAGCGTTCAGCTTCAGAAATATAAGCAGCAGTAACCTCAGCTTGCTCTGTCTCCATAACAGCAATTCGCTCTTGAAGGCGAGCCAATTTTTCTTTCAAAATCTTCAGTTCTTCAGCCTTAGACGCTTTATCCTTCTCCAGAAGCTCTACTCTTTGACGAGTAGCTAATATTTCTTCGCCCTTTTCTACTAATTTCTCAGAAGAAGAGGCAAGAAATGCTTCCAATGCAGCTTGCTGGGACTGAGCTTCATGCTCTAGTTTACTGACCTCAGTTGCAGTTAAAGATTGAATGTCTTCTTTCTGAGTCTCCCAGTATTTTTGGATAGTTATTTCCAACTCATCCAGAAGATGTTCGAAAAATATGCACTGAGATTCACAACCAGCATGTCGTAACGCCATGAGCGGGAACTTGACCATAGTTCAAAGATCAGAAAATGGCATAGCTTCATCCTTCAAGAAACGTCTGGAATATGTATCTAGATATGAGTAAATGATCTCTGAATACATTCCCAGCGTTCTTGCTAGTCCAGTTTCAAATCCAGGTGTCGCTGTCATCACTGAAGAAGAAGCTTGAATGTTCTCTACCCTGGGAACAAAAGTAGGTGCTACTGGAGAAGTTGGCAAGTGTGAACTCCCTTCATCAGCATCAGTCTGGATAAGCGGAGCATGAGTTGAACTCATCGCTGCAGCAGTTCCTACAATCAAAGAAAATAATAATAATAAAAAATCAGCACATAGAGAAAAAGAAACAGCAGAAACAGAATTTGAAATAAAGTTCTACCAGGTTGAGGTTCAAATTCAATATGTTGGGGGAGTTTGGCGTCTTCTCGTAGTTGGTTCATGATAATATCCGACATCTGCTTCATATGGCTGCTTCCAGCTCCAGAATTACTGGGTGCTGGAGCGTTATCCGGAGACTGAGCAGGCTCGGGGCTAAGTTCCATTCTGTTTCACTTGACTTTATCCTCATCATAAGGAGTAGAAGTGCCAGTATGCCAATCTTCTCCTCCTTCAGTTTCTGCTTCTTCTTCTTCATCCCCAGCTTCAGGATGAGTGTCTGATCCAGAGTCTATGATATTTACATCTTCATCAATCTCAGGAACAGCGATGACAGCTAGCTCAGTATTGACTGCCGGTTCAGTCTTCTCTGAAATGTTAGTTCGAAGAATGATGTCTTGACAAACATTCTTTAACAAATCATCAGCAGCTGATAGCTCGGACGCCGGCACGTCTTCATCGCCTTTGGTCAAAGAAATATTCTCTTCAGCTTGGGTTTTAGAAACTTCTGGCTGTCCTGTAGTTTCGGCCAGAGCTGGTTCTTCTGCAGAATAATCAATTTGGTCATCCAGTGCTTGGATGACGCCTTCTGTCCCATGCTCAAATGGGATCATCCTCATCTCCGAGGATTCAATAGCTACTTCGCTTGTTGTTGGAGCAGTAGTTTCCTGAGCTTGAGCGGATTCCACCTCAGTCTGCTCAGTTGAAGCTGCTGGAAGCTGAATATCATCAGACTCTGTTTGTTCAGTAGAAGCCGTTTCATTGATTTCTGGCAAAACTCCTCCACTCATAATTGTTTCTAGGAGTTCATTGCCTTTCATCTTGCTAACGGTCTTCTTGACATATTTTCCTCTAGACCTCCTTGTTATCAAAGGAGCGTCATCTTCATCAGTCTCCTCGTCTTTGTCGACGGCATCATCTTCATCAACCGAGATGCCACCTAAAGATGAAGTAGCAGTTGTTGATACTCCTTTCTTCTTCTTAGATGTCTGAGACTTAGTGCTCCTTTTGGAGACAGTCTCAGATTTATCACTTCTCTTTCTCTTGGAAAGGGATACAAATATAGGAGGAAGAACCTCATCAGGAAAATTTTCCTTCTGGAATAATTCATATAGAGGCTCCACCTCTGCTGTCTCATCTACGGGTTCCGGAGAAAATTTCTGAATAATAGTCTTCTTCTTTGACCTCTTCGACGGAGCTAGGTCGTCCTCAGCAACAAAAGTCTTCAGATTGAAAGTCGGCTTGAATGTGCCCGACGAGACATAGAAGCGAGCATAGGTATAAAGCATCTTTGTCCCTGTGCTTGATAAAGGATTGGGCATAGAGAATACAGCTTTCGTATCTCTAGCCGCAAAATATCTCCAAGCACGAGCTCCGTCGATAAGTCCTCCACGGGCAGAAAGGCAAGTGTTGGCGTTCCCAACGTGAAGTTGGTCATATCCGAATTGCCTAGCAAATCGGCTTGGCAAATATGGCTCCAGATATGTCATATCTTCATGACGGTACACTAGATGAGAAGGCCGAATTCTCTATAACCACTGAAAGGCTACATCATCTAATCTGTTCCCCATATCTCCGTCCATCATATTTAGAGGCATGCCCTCATAGCCCAGTGGTGGAGGAACACACTGAATGGACCAATGTGAAGCTCTATTCAGGACATTTCTGCATTCTGGAAGGGTGTGAACCTTCCAGAAAGTCTCTCCAGAGTACCTCTCCAAAAAGAGACTGCCACTTCCTCCTGCCCCTGGAGGTATCAAGCCATCATGATGGAGGAGGAGCCAGCCATACAGATATGTAAAAGGCATCTCTATTCGTGGGAATTCCTCAGTCATCCTCCTTTGATCAGAAAGCATGTTGGTTACAAAATTCCGAAGACCTGCATTCAGTCTACAGGTCATCGCTGATAATAGATCTAACTTGTAACCATATATAAGGCGCACCGCTGCAAAGATAACGCCCCTGTGTATCCTGTCCAAAGAACTGGAGCCAGGAATAATGAATCTTCTTAACCACAGAGATAAGAATCCGGCCAAATGACCGTTCCTTGACAGCATCTTCCCACTCTGTCTCACGTACGAGTTGAAAGTAGTTCCAGCTTTGAACTCGTACCAGTCTTCAGTGATTATGAAATCCTTGCAATCATATTTCTCCAGCAAATAAGTGATTTCACTCTCAGAGAGAGGCTTGAAGTTGCTAATCTGATACCACCTCTTTTCGTTTATCTTCTTATCATCCTTTTCACGGTTCATGAAAAGGTAGGACATCCACTTCTGGATGTGGTTGCCGGTTTCATCTTTAGAACTCTTGTAATATAGAGTACATGTGCCAAAATGACACATCATCTCTTCAAATAGATGTACCATCTCTGGGTTCTTCTCTGATAGAAAGTTCAGCTCTTCAGTCGTGGGCACGTATTCCTCATACGGCAGCGAGCCTGAAGGTAAATGTGAGATGTACTCCATCTCATGAAGGGCAAAGCCCATCTCTCCTTTTGGAGTCATAAATGTCCCCGTCCTGTGATTGTATCTCTCAATCAAGGCCAGGAACAGGGAGGGGTTAGGCCTGAAGCCGTAGGATGAATTGACGACTGCATCATAGAGGTTTATTTTCTTCAGCTCAGTCTCAAAATTCTCTAAAGCCCAGTGGACCAAAGCCCTCCATCTAACATTCTCCTGATTCATCAAGCCGTTTATCCTCGGCGTTGAATCGGTGGGGTAAAACGCATTCTTGTTTGCCATGAATTCGTTTATGAAAATGGGCATTCTGAATGGCATCAGTATCGATGAGTCTTCAGGTGGTATGCATCCAGGCTTCAAACCCCGAAACACTGATACATGATTTTCTGGGGCACTGAAAAATCCCTCCTTCCGGTAAATGATGCGGCTTGCTTTCGCCTGCTGGTATTCTGTTAAATTCTAGGACATCTTTCTCGGATAGCTGGCATGCATAAATCTCATGATGGACAAAACCCCTGGAAACTTTCGGCCAGTACATTGGTTGATTTACATCACCTTCAAAATAAAAACAGACCTTCTCTCTAATACTCTTTGGCTGAGATTTCTGGGCTATGGCATCTCTGAACAAAAATGCTGGCTTTTTGTGGGACACCAGATCAAGACTCTGAAAAGGTTGACCATTCATCAGGCAGAGTAGGGTTGTATGATCTTGATTAGCCAACAATGACAATCTTGCTTCTGGAAGGTCAAATTGAAGGAATTTCATATGAGATAAATCATGTTTAAATGTGAAACTCAAGTGCCCTTCATACTCTGCTTCCTCACTTCGGATGTTCACTGAAGAAAATAAAAGAAGACAAAGTCAGATATGTTTTCTACGAGCCTTGTGCGTGTATAGCAGTGTTTGAAGGAAGTTTCAAAAGTCACGCAGACTTCAAATAGATATACTATCAAAAATCACGCAGCTAACTAATTTACGCAAAGTTCAGATAGATTAGAATGAAAGTCACGCATCATTGCCAGAATCACATTTGAGTGAGAATGACAAAGACACGCTGACAGATCAAGACTAATCTATCCAGAAGATGACTCTCAAAAGTCTGTGTGATTATTACACATTGACATTTCTGTCAACATATGAAAAATTATGCAGAGTCGTCATGAAAGCTGCGTGACTATTTCAACATCAACATTTCTGTCAATATATGAAAAATCACGCAGAGTCATCATGAAAGCTGCGTGACTATTTCAAATATCGACATTTCTGCCAACATGAAAAATCACGCAGAGTCATGAGAGTCATGCTCATTTGCGTGAAACACAGAGCTTCGTAAACACGAAGATGTGAAGTATGGCCGACCCTAAAGAGGGGGCATACTTTATTAATATCCTTTGCCCTAAGAAGGGGGGATATATTTCTGAAATTCATTACTTGTTTTTTAAATCCTAAAAAATTCTATGTGGAGTTCATCTTCATCTTCATCTTCAACAGTTCGTATTCCTCCATCACTTACGCTGAATGGGAGGATGTGTGACTTCTCGTCGAGGAAGTCTATCAGTAGTGGCACGAGAGGATATTGTAGGGGCTTTCCCCTTGGCCTGAGAGTCAGCTTTCTTGGGAGCCATTGATGTTGAGAAAGGAAAGAGGAAGTCGCAGAAGACGAGGTTCGTCGGAGGAGGGAAGTTTTCTCTTCTGTGGATTCTCTCTCTAAAAGCAAGTAAAGAATGAAAGAAGTGGATTATGGCTTA
This sequence comes from Iris pallida, assembly GCA_029216955.1. Taxonomy (NCBI): domain Eukaryota; kingdom Viridiplantae; phylum Streptophyta; class Magnoliopsida; order Asparagales; family Iridaceae; genus Iris; species Iris pallida. Next base: position 655,140 of record JANAVB010041618.1, on the reverse strand, counting down.
TTTATAGGCTCGTAAAAAATTTCTAAACAGCACATCATTATTTGCCTCGATTTAGGAGTCTGATACGGGATCCTAACTGCACAGAATCCCAACAGTCCAATCATTAAGGAGTAAATATCTCTTTAAAGTCATCTCAGCGTGACTAAATTCATTTTATCATCTTAATTTCAAAGTATTTCGAAATAATTTATCATTTTTCGAAAACTTTGAAGGGGTTTTGTAGGCCTTCAAAATGAAAGTCACGCTGAGTTAATCAGAATTGAGTCTCAAAGTCACGCTGAGTTGATCAGAATTGAGTCTCAAAGTCACGCTGAGTTGATCAAGATAAATGTTTAAAAATCACGCTAGTGACAGATCATCATTTGTCAGAAGTATCATTATGACTGACAGCACGACAGTCGAAGAATGTCTCCTCGTATGCCACGTATGCACGGAACTCGAGAGATCACAGCCGACTTTTGCGTGACTTTGAAATCTTCTTCAGCAAGACTCAGCCTTCATCAAGTTGGCGTACCAAAAGGGCTTCTTGTCATTTAATGCGACTGACAAAGTAATCACTGTCAGAGATTTTGTGTCAGTCGAGGCACGTCAAATCAAGACAGCTGGCAGTCCTGCTCAAGACTGCGTGTATTTTGAACTTTCCTTCATCAAGTCTGCGTGGATTTTGAAGCTTTTTGCCCCAAGTCTGCGTAGATTCTGAAGCTTCTTGCCCCAAGTCTGCATTGATTTTGAAGCTTTCTGACCCAAGTCTGCGTGGATTTCGTATTCAACGAGCCTGCGTGGATTTCATCAAATTGGAGTACGTGGCAGCCATGCCACTGATCTCTCGCTTGCGTGTCCTGTAACTTGCACACGACTCATACATGATTGTCATGTGTCCAACAGTTACAGGCCACGTCCAGTAACTGCTAACAACTCTGCGTATGTTAAATCCTGCGTGATTTTCAACTATGCAGAGGCTGTGAAGACAGTTATCTTTTTCAGTTATTTTTGACTCTATAAATAGAGTTCTTTTCTTATTCATTGTACAGATACACAGATATCTAATTGCTGTTGAAATTTTGAGAGCTTTTCTTCTTCGCATCGTCCAAGGGATAAAGCGATCGTCTTCTAGATCGGATTCCTACAGTTGTAATTTTCCCAGATACACAATAAATAAAGTGAATTTATTTATGGAAACAGTATATTCACAAACCCTAATTAATTATATCCACCTCCTTTGTGGTTTGATCTTGGTGATTCCTCAACTTCCCGAGATGATTGCGGAGAACCCCGACCTTGAATTCGCGCGCCGTTTTTTTATCGGATTCGTCTCGAGGTAAAATTTCTGAATATGTAATTTATTTTCATCAAATCTAAATCTTAATTTCTGTAAAATTCGTAGAGTATTAGTTTCCCAAAACTTGATACGGTTTTGATGTTTTCGAGATTCCGGGAGAACCAGAAATCGAAATCATGAACCGTTTTAAGTTTAGGAAATCTAACACAGAGATCTACGACATATATTTTTTCCAAAAATTATTTCGTTCATCTAGTAGTTTAGTTATTCTGTTGAACTCAGAATTGATCGGTTGATCACCGTTTTGGTCATGATTAGCCATAACGGCAATATCTTTTGACCAAAACATGATTTTGTGGCACGATTGATTCCAGCGCACTCGTGGTGCTGAAATCTACCAAGGTGCATTTTCAAAATCTAGAGTTTATGATATTTGACTAGATAGTCAACGACACGACTCGATTTGCGTGTTATAGTTTCCAAAATTAGAAACATGAGTTTTGATGGCCAAACATACATGTTTAGATTATATTTAGATTATTATTAGGTTAAATGATATTTTTAAGTAATTTATTCTAGAATTAATTATTATTAGATTAGTAACCCAACTAGCCACTATTCCATGAATTTAGAACTAGAACATTAGAATTGACTTGTGGTTTTCGTGCATGGTTCGTGGTACGATGTATGTTATAGGTTGACAGCTTCTAGATTGGCAATCCCCTCATCCTCGACTTGTGACTACGGTTTGTGCAAGGATTCTGTAACGCCCCAGTCCCAAAATACATGGGACCAGGTATACGAATACATGCCAGCAGCACTTCACCAATGGGCCAAGATATACAACAAGCCCATTTGCGAAATACTTAAGTTGTAAATCATGATAACACCAAGAAATACAACACATTCCATAGGTATATACATCTAATAACATCCACAGAGTCCACAAAGAGATCAAGAATAAATAAGAAAATGTCTCAAATATCTAGCAATAAAAGTAATAAAGTCTGTGCGGGTAAAACATTCTGAAACCACAGAAATAGAAGCAAAGTACAAATCAACTACAAGTCCGATGAAAAGAAAAGAAAATAATGTAGCAAGACTAAATGTGAAGATAACATGATCATGAAAAATCCTCTATCACTATCTCGTCCTCCTGTACCGGTACGCCTCCGGTCTTAGCTCTCGAACCGTAAACCTCTGGGTAGTCTTCAGCTTCGTCTAAGCCTGGAAAATAGCAAGGTCCTCAGAGGACTAGCAAGGTGCATAATATAAATGACAAGGTACAGAAATAAAAATATGAACTAAGGCAATCTACTGTATTCGTCTATGTGCTATGCAAGTGAGATACTTTTCTAGAATACCAGACCCCTTCCACTAAGGCTCACTAGCACCTCAGCAGGGTATTATCCCTAGTACCTGTGTCATGGCACCAAGGACAATCAATTCTCGACAGTGATAATCCCTTACTCTGCTACAGAGATAAAGGTCACTAAACAATGGGCCACACGATAATAGGTCTGATATTATAGTCAAGTTCTCCCCAATCCCCATGTCTAGAATCTAGCATGTCAAGTCTGTACAGTCATCTCGAAATTAAAAGCAATACTGATAAAGAAATCTGGAATGCTAACACGAGGTCAATACCACGAATAGTCATGTAAATCTTGCATCATGAATGTGTCGGTGTCCTGTGGTCAATTGTGTCAATGGACACATCAGTATGTACGTAATGACTAATGTTAATACTCGATGTCAGTATCATAACATTGGCACCCGTCTATAAACGGATACTAAGTATCAACGTCCTATGTTATGTAATGCTAATCAAAAAGAACAACAAAACAGAAAAGAATAATCTGTAACGAAGGCAAGGTACGCTTACCTGTAACTGCTATCTGCGGGTAAGCCTGACCAACTCCGGTGTCCGTGTCGATCCTTCCAAGTTCACATATAATAATACATTATATTTAATATTCTGTATTAACATACCATACCTAAATTATATGAGTATCTACGTCTCCTAGTTGCCATAACGTTGTTACGATACTGTATCTATTATATAAGTACATAAGGTGTCAAATCCTCTCGTAAATACTTTACAATTATAACAAAATAATATATTTAAATTCTAAAATTTATATATAAATACTTATATATTGCTATAATTATATTTTCAATAGGAAAACCCTTTCACAAGAGGTCTTATGTCAATACCACATATGACTTCCTCAACTCGACACATTAATTTAGTCTCCAAACAACGATTAAATAAAATTAATAAATTTTGTAAAAATCTTAAAACATAGTTTAAATAGTACTTATAATGCTAAAATTTGCACAACATGAAGTTTAATATGGATTCATGGAGTTTTGACACTTTTGGACACAAGGAAACCAGAATTTTTTGGAGTTCGGTGACACGACAAATGTGATGATTTTTTAAAAATAGCAAACGGATGCAAAACCTAACTTTCAGATATGCATCGGAAAGATATCGACGTCTAGATTCTGAATAAAAATATAGAAAGGTTAGAAACTGATCATAGATAGGAAAAAATTAGCCTGTAACATAATTTGTCAGTTCTGAATACCATGTCGTAGAATCAATGCCACGGACAAACCGCTTGGAACTAGGAGATCCGATGATTGAAGGTTGGAGTAGACATACAAAGGTAACTCTCAGAATTGGTTTGAGGAGAAACAGATAAGAAAAGTGGATGAAATATCATCTACAAGTTACTAACCAGTTGTGACGTTTCAAACTTCGATTCGACAGAGTTTCGGCCCAAGTAGTGCGTCGTGCACCTCTCTAATGGCCGCAAGATTTCTCCTACAGTTGCTAGGGTGGAAGAGGATGTTGAGAGGGTCATGTGAGTGGTGGTGATGGCACAAAAATTGAGGAAAAAGTAAAATTTTGAGAATGAAAGGGGGTCGGCTAGGGTTTTGGGTTTGGAGTGGTGGCCGCTAGGTTTGGGGGGATTTGTGGAGTCGTGGGCGGTTATAAGAGAGGAGAATGGTTAGGGTTTTATATATATATATATATATATATATATATATATATATATATATATATTGCATGGGTTTTGGTTTGGTTTGATCTAATTTGGATAGGATTTGGTTCTCCAAATTATACTATTATTAATAGGTTTCCTATTTTGGTTAGATGTTTGACCAAGCCAAATATATAAGGGAATATTGCATATGGCTGCAATTAAACCTCTAAAATTCTCTTAAATATATGTAGACTTGGTTTTGGTACTACTAGTTAGGCTCTAACTAGCAGGGTTGACTAGGTTAGGGTCCGAGTAGCATTATTAGTCAAATTGGACCCGAAAATCAATTTAATGAGTCTCATGTGCCATTTGCAAATAAGTAGCACATGAAAACTCGATTGGATGGTGCACCCTAGGCATATTCATTGTAGACTCAACATGGATCAAAACTATATATTGGGTCATACGATTTCGTTCTATGTCAAGTCCCAAAAGCAAATTGGAACTTGGCTTAAAATTATGTCAATGGCTCAAATTGGCCTAAGTTGGCCCGAAGTTACGCAAAGTCAAAAGAATATTAAAAAGTAAATTTGGATGGAACATGATATATCAAACTGAAGGTGGACGAATCTAGAATTCAAATATGGAACTGGATTTGAGAAAACAATATTTATTATGCTTCAAAAATCAAAGGTACGGTAAACTACTAACATAGTCATCATTAACTTTAATAATTTAAAATATCCATAAAAATAATTAAAAATTATTAAAATTAATTAAAAATAAAATCCAAAAATTAGGGAGCTTACAGATTCAGGCAAGTACAGTATTGCATTTATGTTTTGGTTTATTATAATGTTTTCTCTAACATTTTCTTGTTCGATATCCCATTGAGATATTGCTTGATATTCCATTGAGATACGATTGTGACACCGTAGTTATTGTATCCTTCTTAGTGTATTATTGATCGTTATTGATTGTGAGAGAGTTGAAAGGGGAAATATCTTGTGGATAGCCATCGTATGATGTACCGTATTAGCCCAGCCGTTCACGTATTAAAAGGTATTTCACACACACATAGTGGTTCCTATTTTTCCTTTATCTAGTCCATTATCTTGTTAGTTCACATCTTGCTAGTTTACATCTTGCTAGTTCATATCTTGTTAGATCACATATTGCTAGTTTACATCTTGCCAGTTCATATCTCGTTAGTTCTTACCTTGCTAGTTACATTCTGCTAGTACTAGTTCATATCATGTTAGTTCATCTCTTGCTAGTTCTTTATATGCTCTTTGCCATCATGGTTTCTCGTTGTTCTAACTTATTTTAGACTAACAAAATTAATTACAATATGATTGTACTCTCTCCCTTCCTGACTAGATCGTTGTTATAGGTGAGGTTGACGTGCCTACTCTTGCGCTATGGACCATACGAGGGGGAGATAGAGACTCGGAGGCCAAACCATAGAAGACTAGTTAGTTGTGTGGTAGTTTTCTATAAATGTAAAAGCTTACATTCTTCTTCAAATATAAAACTTCTATATTTTGTAAAGTTAATTTAGTTGTTGTGAATGAGCAGTTAGTAATTATGAGCACTTTATTTATTGTGGGCTAGGCAGCGTACTACCGCCGATACCGCGGCGTAGGCTGGGCTTGGACACGCACTCATATCCCGAAAAGCGGGTACGGGTCGTGACATTTCTAGTATGGGTGAAGAAGATCGCATGTCCTTCTTCCTTGACGGTCTACAACCGTGGGTGACACAAGAGTAGCAAAGATAATGCGTGTAGAATCTAAACACGGCCATTGTAGCGGTCGAGAAGCTAATGGAGTATCGATGGAGCGATACCCCCAAGCCCAAGGCAAGGACCACCACCAAGTTCAATGGTGGCAGAGATAAGAAGAACAACGAAAAGGGAGCCCTGTCGAAGGACAAGTAGCCTACGAAGCCTCCAACGGAGCGAAAGATCGATTACTTCTTGTGCGGTGGAAATCACTTTGCACATGACTGTACCAATAAGGGCAAGAGGGTGAACGTAGTCCAAGGTGGGGAGGCCGAGGATGAGGAGCCTGGGATGGGGGCTCATATGGGTGCCCTGTGCCTACTAAATGCTTTGAAGAGTAAGACGGTTGTGGCCAAAGCCCCAAGTCGAGAGCTGATGTATATGAATGTGAAGATCAACGACCACAACACGAGGGCTATGGTTGATACAAGGGCAACCCACAACTTTATTTCGGATGCGGAGGTCCAGCGCTTGGGTCTTGTAACCCCTCTTCCCGATATTTTGAAAATATTTTTTATTATTTATTTGAATTAAATGTTGAATTTTTGTAATTTTATAAATATTTAATTAATTATTGTTATAGAAGGCCTTAGTCATGGTTAAGTTTTGGAGTGTCAAACGACTAAAAATCATGGCACGGATAGTGCAATTATGTGCTTTGACTAGTGCTTTAGCCATGGTAGAGAAGGTCGAGCAATATGTGTGTCTCAACTAGAAAAACCGAACCAAGTTGTGACATGACCCCTATAAATAATTTAATTATTTATTATTAAGATTATTGACTTTTTAGGAGACCCGGTTATGCCAAACTAGCCCGTACTTGACCGAACCAATTCCAAGCCCATGTAGACGGGTAGTGCATCCAGAAACATCTATCTAGGTGTATATTTATTGTATACGTATATATTTTCGTATTTTATTTTAACAGGCTACAAATATTTTCCTATATATTTGTTATTCATCAAATATAAGTGTTACTATTTAAATTGTTATTATTTCGAAAATATGATGAACAAATCCTAAAAATACTATTTTTACATTTTTAGGATTTTTTTTGGCAATATATAAACTGGTGTATTCGTAGTATACAAATATATATACCAATAGATATTCTTAAAAATAAATTTAGTAATAGAATTAATAAATAGGTGTTGCCACAAGGGATTGTATTTTTAATAATTTATAAATAGTACTTGTATTTGACGAAAATGTGTGTATAAATATATGTAAGCATGTTTGTATACATTTTGGTATATATAAAGTTATATACATATAAATATATAAGCTTTAGAGTAAAATAAAAAATTCCTTAGCGTACTGTTCCCGCAGGGAACAGTATATCCAAAGTCTCGAGCCCCTAACCCTAATAGAATCGACCCCAAGCAGTCGAGCATCCTAAATACTGCACAACCCGACCCAATGTATATAATGTCAAGAGAGAGAGAGAGAACGAGAGAGGGAAAAAACCCTAAACCTAGGCCACGCGACCACTCCAAGTCCTCACCCGACACCCTGCGCCACCGCGCGCCATGCCTGCACCGTCGCTAGGGCCGCCGACTGGCGACAGAGGCGTCGGCAAGCACAGCAAGCAGCAACAGCACTATTCTGCGGGAGCAAATTCGTAACACATTTTTTCGATACGTGGCTGACCGTTTTTTGATCTAATTCTTCTCGTAAGAGAACAACATATACATCTTTAAATCCCTATAAATAGATTCATTAAATTTACCTTATGTTCAACGAAAATCGAGTTCCAAAATCGAAAAAAAAACTCGATATTTTGGATGATAGAAATTGTTCCAAAGTCTCATGTTTGCGGTCGATTTACGACCAGAATATCGCAAATTTTAGGAAAATACTTGAACAAAGTTTTCGACAACCTAACCGAGATCAAAACCCATTAATTAGTTTATTTTTATGTTCATTATATTCTGTTTAAAATTAGGTTGAAGTTGACCAAAAATCTATTTTCAAAACTTGAAAATTCATCGATACGGGATTCGTCCCGAAAATCCAGGTTACTTGGTCATGAACCACTTGCATCAAAAGGTGCGAATGGAATTCGTGTACGTGTGGGCTTTGACGGAATTTAAATTGGTTGCGTTGCGTAACAAATTTGATACATATCCGTCAAAATTTACTGTATTGACCTTTTTTGAAATTCCCTAATTACTTTGTGCATGTTCGTCACCTCAAGACAAAACTTACGCCATTGGGACCGTATCATTTTTCTATTCATGTGAGCCAAGTTTGGTCCAATTCTGAGAAGGTCGACCGAAACGCTATTTTGGCGGGCCCACGATCTGATCCAATGGGCAAATTTATGCACGATCAACTGGAATCCAACTTTGGACATACAGTTAGATTTATATCATCAAATCGAATCCGAAGACATATATTTTGATGACTTTATAGACCGTAGGTATTGGCACGCTTTTCGGTATAAAGCGGGTCCAACGGCGGACATCGTTTTGATCTAAAATTATCATTTTGCCTTTTTGTCCAGAATTGGACTTATGGGTAGGCTATCCTAGCTAATTTGACTATTCTGAACACATTGATAATATCTGTTTCAACTCCCGGAGACTGTTGTGAGAGTTTGACTTTTGTCGCTCGTCGATTAACTAGATAGTGTTGGTTCTACGTGCTACCACCAAGCAAGTATACCTTGCCGAACTTATACAGTATTTATATATTTTTCTTCCTATTGTATTTCTTTTTATATTATCACGTGCTTCTCATATTCCACTCGGTTTACCATCTACTGCCTTTCTTATTTTATAGATTTACGTTCACGTATAGGATATTAGTTATTTTTATTGATTGTTTATTGGTCTTCCTAGTGTTCACCGTGGCTTGTGATAGAGTTTCCAGTTATGCCATATTTTCTTGATTGACTTGACCTGGTCGTGATTGATGGACTTGGACTTGTCTTGAGTATAACCTGACTTGACTTGACCATTTTCGATTGGAGGTATCTTAGATTGTACTACAATTGAGATATACTGTAGATTGGGAGTATCTTGCATTATACTATAGTCTATAGGATTTTACATGACATTTATAGTCCTTTAAGAGATGAGATTGATAATAAGATTGGCTATTCTCGATTGGAAGTATCTTGCATACAATCGAGATATACTATAGATTGGGAGTATCTTGCATTAGACTACAGTCTATAGGAGTTATTTGATTGATTGTTAGCCAAGTCTAGTATTACATTTCCATATGATATATCGTTTCTTAGATGTTCTTTTGGCACTGTTCTTATCTTCCATATATGTATCTACTGTCATATTAGTAGACATGTTTTATGTATCTTGTTAGTCCCCTGAGGACCTAATGATTTCTTTAGGTAGTTGATTGCACGGAGTTAGTTAAAGGATCATTATGGTAGTTGATTACTTCAGACTCATGTATTTTTCATGATTACATATTTACATCCGTTATTTGCACTCTACTTATTAGCCTAGGTTGACTCATGTTATTTCTTTGGAGTCTAATCGAACATATATGCTAGTGGGCTGTAGACCATGAACCATAATGTGCATTCTTATTTTATATTCTTCTTATGAATTGATATATAGTGTAACTTACCATATTAGACATGATACCCTATTCTGGACAGTGTATACGCATTCGAGTTGGACTGGAGTCCGCTTGATACGTAGCTGGCTTGCGCACGCGCTCGTATCCCAAAAAGAGGGTGCGGGTCGTGACAAGTTTTTATGCTGGCCCATGCAGGTCAGAGCATATCGTTTCGGTTACGTTACTGTACCGAGCGAGCTTGCATAAGGATTAAACTTGATAGGAATCTCAATCCACTATTGTTTTGAAAACTCTTATTGAATTCAATTATCTCCTTTGGCCTTCATATTTGTATTCACTTATTCTTCCTTGCCATCACTGTCGTTGTTCCTCGTACCTCCTTCTTCCGAAGTGGCGAACACTCGTGCTTTGGAAATGTTTTACGGTTATCCAAAGTTAGAAAAATAGTTAGAAATAAGTGTCTCTTAGATAATTGCCAAAATAGTTGCTTGTTATGATTTTGAATGCCTTGAGGAGGAGTATGATGAATGTTATAAGCCATAGATATATTGTAGTATTGAACTTTTATGAAGAATAATAACTAATAGACAAAGTTATAGCATTTTGTGTTTGATAGAGTAGTACAAGAGAAGGTGGGTAGACATCCTCACAAACTAATTTATTTGTGATAAAATAATGGTTATGAGTACTGATGAAGTTATTAGATTTGGTAGATAAATCATTGACACCTACATATTTGAATGAGTGTATACAAGATGATTAATGAGGTTCTAGTTTAAACAAGTTTGATTAGGAAGATGTGACTATAAATTTTATTGAGGACTGAACTTATGGATTCTATAGAGTAAGTATTTACGATTATGAGCCCAAAAAATAATGATGAATGATAATTTTGTGATTGATGTGATCAAAGGTGGGTAGAAATTGTGGTTGATTATATATCAAGAAACTTAATAAAAGGAATATGGGCTATGATATATTGAGGATAAATATTGGAGAAATTTAAGGAGATTATGTGAGATATATAATTTTGAGGAGATTGGATTCAATTTAAACTTGAGGCGATTTATGTTAGATGGTATAAACTTGAGTATGGTATGATCTTAAGTTTATAATAGAGGGGTTGTATCGAAGGTGGGTAAACCTTCTGAGGAAGTGATTCTATTTTGGTAGGTCAATTTTTTTTTATAATGATAAGGTTTACTATATTTTATTGGGAAAAATATATATATTTCGAAGTACATGTTAAAATTAAATTATATAAACTTGGAAGATATGGTGTCACCATATAGGAAAGAATCACGTAATAGTAGTAATTTATGGATAGTGGTAGCAATATCTGTTGATAGCATTATAATTATTTATCAACCGACTAGTCGCAATTCACATAATAGAGTAGTATATTCGAGAATCCACGTTGATTGCTAGTATCCAAGGAGATTTACTAGCTAGCTTGGAGTGCCATCTTCATTGTTGATCATTTCCTTAAATTCGAGGACGAATTTATTTTTAAAGTGGGTAGATTTGTAAACCCTCTTTTTGATATTTTGCAAATATTTTTTATTATTTATTTGAACTAAATGGTAAATTTTTGGAATTTTATAAATATTTAGTTAATTAATTATTATTATAGAAGGCCTTAGTCATGTTAAGTTTTGGTGCCAGGCGACTAGAAATCATGGCATGGATAGTGTAGTTGCGTGCTTTGACTAGTATTTTAGCCATGGTAGGGAAGGCCGTGCCATATGTGTGTCTCAACTAGAAAAACCAGACCAAGTTGTGACATAACCCCTATAAATAATTTAATTATTTATTATTAAGATTATTGACTTTTTAGAAGACCCGATTGTGCCAAATTAGCCCGTACTTGACCCGAACCAATCCCAAGCCCATGTAGACGGATAGTGCGTCCAGAGACATCCATGTAGGTATATATTTATTGTATACGTATATATTTTCGTATTTTATTTTAACAGGCTACAAATATTTTCCTATATATTTTTTATTCATCAAATATAAGTATTATTATTTAAATTGTTATTAGTTTTGAAATATGATGAACAATTCCTAAAAATACTTTTTTTAGATTTTTTGGGATTTTTGGCAATATATAAACTGGTGTATTCGTAGTATACAATTATTCGACTTTATGTATATATATACCAATAGATATTCTTATAAATAATTTTAGTAATAGAATTAATAAATAGGTATTGCCACAAGGGATTGTATTTTTAATAATTTATAAATAGTACGTGTATTTGTCGAAAATGTGCGTATAAATATATGTAAGCATGTTTGTATACATTTTGGTATATATAAAGTTATATACATATAAATATATAAGCTTTAGAGTAAAATTTTAAAAAAAATCCTTTTGAGTATTGTTCCCGGGGAATAGTACATCCAAAGTCCCAAGCTCCCCAACCCCAATAGAATCGACCCCAAGAAGCCAAGCATCCTAAATACCACACAACCCGACCCAATGTATATATATGTCGAGAAAGAGATAGAATGAGAGAAGGAAGGAAGAAACCCTAAACCTAGGACACAAGACCACTCCAAGTCCTCCGTTGACACCCTGCGTTATCGTGCGCCACGCCTGTACCACCGCCAGGGCCGTCGGTCGGCGACAGAGGCGTCAGCAAGCACAGCAAGCAGCATCAACAACAGTATTCTGCGGGAGCAAATTCGTAACACGTTTTCTCGACGCATGGCTGACCATTTTTCGATCGAGTTCTTTTGGTAAGAGCACAACCTATACATATTTAAATCCTTTTAAATATATTTATTAAATTTGCCTTGTGTGCAATGAAAATCGAGTTCTAAAATCGAGAAAAAACTCGATATTTTGGATGATAGAAATTGTCCCAACGTTCCATGTTTGCGGTCGATTTGCGACCAGGATATCACAAATTTTAGAGAAATACTTGAGCTCAGTTGTAGACAACCTAACCGAGATCAGAACCCATTAATTAGTTTATTTTTGTGTTCATTATATTTTATTTAAAATTAGGTTGAAGTTGACCAAAAACCTATTTTCAAAACTTGAAAATTCACCAATACGGGGTCCGTCCTAACAATCCGGGCGACTTGGTCGCGAACCACTTGCATCGAAAGGTGCGTATGTACTTCGTGTACGTGTGGACTTTGACGGAATTCAAATTGGTTGCTTGTGCGCGACGAATTTGATACGTATCCGTCGAAATTTACCGTATCAACCTTTTTCAAAAAATTTCAATTACTTTGTGTGCGTTCATCAACTCGAGACAAAACTTGCGCCATTGGGATCGTGTCATTTTTTTGATCCTGTGAGCCAAGTTTGGTCTGATTCTGAGAAGGTCGACCGGAACGCTATTTTGGTGAGCTCGCGACCCGATCCAACTGGCGAATTTATGTACGGCCCATCGAAATCTAACTTTGGATATACTACTGGATTCGTATCGTCAAACCGGACCCGAAGATATATATTTTCATGACTTTAGAGACCGTAGGTACTGGTATGCTTTTCGGTGCAAAGTAGGTCCAACGGCGGACATCGTTTTAATCCAAAATTATCGTTTTGCTTCTATGTCCAGAATTGGACTTATGGGTAGGCTATTCCAGCTAATTTGACTACTATGAACACATTGGTAATATTTGTTTCATCCTCCGGAGACTGTTGTGAGAGTTTAACTTTTGTGGCTCGTCGATTAACTAGATAGTGTTGGTTCTACGTGCTACTACCCGGCAAGTATATCTTGACGAACTTATACAGTATTTACATATTTTCCTTCCTATTATATTTCTTTTTATATTGTCACACGCTTCTCATATTCCACTTGGTTTACCATCTACTGTCTTTCTTGTTTTATAGATTTATGTACACGTATAGGATATTAGTTATTTTTATTGATTATTTATTAGTCTTCCTAGTGTTCACCGTGTCTTATGATAGAGTTGCCAGTTATGCCATGTTTCCTTGATTGACTTGACCTGGTCATGATTGATGGAATTGGACTTGTGTTGAGTATGACCTGACCTGACTTGACCATTCTCGATTAGGAGTATCTTGCATTGTATTACAATTGAGATATACTATAGATTGAGAGTATCTTGCACTGTACTATAGTCTATAGGATTTTACATGACCTTTATATTCCTTTAGGAGATAAGATTGATACTAGGATTGGCTATTCTCGATTGGGAGTATCTTATATTGTACTACAATCGAGATATATTATAGATTGGAAGTATCTTACATTATACTACAGTCTATAGGAGTTATTCGATTGATTGTTAGCCAAGTCTAGTACTACATTTTCATATGACATATCGTTTCTTAGATGTTCTTCTGGCACTATTCTTATCTTCCATACATGTATTTACTGTCATATCAGTAGGCATGTTTTATGTATCTTGCTAGTCCCCTGAGGACCTGATGATCTCTTCAGGTAGTTTATTGTACGGAGTTAGTTAGCGTATCATGATGGTAGTTGATTACTTCATACTCAGGTATCTTTCGTGATTACATATTTACATCCGTTATTTGTACTCTGCTTGTTATCCTAGCTTGACTCATGTTATTTCTTTGGAGTCTAATCGGACATATATGCTAGTGGGATACAGACCATAAATTATATTGTTCATTTTTGTTTTATATTCTTCTTGTGGATTGAGATATAGTGTAGCTTTCCATATTAGACATGATACCCTATTCTGGACAGCGTATACGTATTCGAGTTGGGTTGGAGTCCGCTTGATACATAGCTGGCTAGCGCACGCACTCGTACTTCGAAAAGCGGGTGCGGGTCGTGACAAGTTTTTGTGGTGGCCCACGCAGGTCAGAGCATATCATTTTGGTTACGTTATTGTACCGAGCGAGCCTGCGTAAAGATTAAACTTGATAGCAATCTCAATCCACAACTATTTTGAAAACACTCATTGAATTCAATTATCTCCTTTGGCCTTCATATTTGTATTCACTTATTCTTCCTTGCTATCACTATCCTTGTTCCTCGTACCTCTTTCTTCCGGAGTGGCGAACACTCGTGCTTTGGGAATGTTTTACGGTTATCTAAAGTTAGGAAAATGGTTAGAAATAAGTGTCTCTTAGGTAATTGCCAAAGTAGTTGCTTGTTATGATTTTGAATGCCATGAGAAGGAGTATGGTGAATGTTGTGAGCCATAAATATATTGTAGTATTGAAGTTTTATGCAAGATAACAACTAATAGACGAAGTTGTGACAGTTTGTATTTGATAGAGTAGTACAAGAGAAAGTGGGTAGACATCCTCACAAACTAATTTATTTGCGATAAAATAATGGTTAGGAGTACTGATGAAGTTATTAGATTTGGTCGATAAATCATTGACACCTGCAGATTTGAATGAGTGTATACAAGATGATTAATGAGGTTCTAGTTTAAATAAGTTTGACTAGGAAGATGTGACTATGAGTTTTATTGAGGACTGAACTTGTGGATTCTATAGGATAAGTATTTACGATTATAAGCCCAAAAAAAAGATGATAAATGATAATTTTGTGATTGATGTGATGAAAGGCAGGTAGAAATTGTGGTTGACTATATATTGAGAAATTTAATTAAAGGAATACGGGCTATGATATATTGAGGATAAATATTGGAGAAATTTAAGGAGATTATACGAGATATATAATTTTGAGGAGATTGGATTCGATTTAAACTTGAGGCGATTTATGTTAGATGGTATAATCTTGAGTATGGTATGATTTTAAGTTTATAATAGAGGGGTTATATCGAAGGTGGGTAGACCTTCTGAGGAAGTAATTCTATTTTGAGAGGCCAATTTTTTTATAATGATAAGGTTTATTATATTTTATTAGAATATATATATATATTTCTGAGTAAATGTTAAAATTAAATTATATGACCTTGGAAGATATGGTGTCAACATATAGGAAAGAATCATGAGGCGAGCTTGCGAAGGGGAAGGCTCTCTCCGCCTTACAACTCAAAAAGGGGATGCAACACGGAGAGATGTCCTACCTTACCGTGCTCAAGTCGAAGGAGGCACCCGTGCAGGGGGATCTTCTGCTTGAGATTGATGACGTCCTTATGGAGTTCGGAGAAGTCATGCCAAAGGAGTTGCCAAAGAGGCTACTTCCGCGGAGGGAGGTAGACCACGCCATCGAGTTGGAGTTGGGCACGAAGCCACCCGCCATGGCTCCATAACGCATGGTCTCGCCCGAGCTAGATGAATTGAAGAGGCAACTCAAAGAGCTGCTGGACGCAGGTTTCATCAGACCGTCGAAGGCCCCGTACGGCGTACTGGTGCTATTCCAGAAAAAGAAGGATGGAAGCCTTCGTTTGTGCATCGACTATCATGTACTAAACAAGGTGACCGTCAAGAACAAATATCTCATCCTGTTGATGGCGTACCCGTTCGACCAACTTGGAGGCGTACGATACTTCTCCAAACTCGATCTACGCTAGGGATACTATCAAGTCCATATTGCAGAGGGCGACAAGGCTAAGACGGTATGCGTCATGAGGTATGGTGCGTATGAATTTCTATGCCTTTTCGTATAACAAATGCTCCTGTGACTTTTTGCACTTTAATGAACAAGCTCTTTCATCCCTATCTGGATCGGTTTGTCATGGTCTATCTCGACAACATCGTCGTGTACTCAAACACGATGGAGGAGCACATTGAGCATTTGAAGGCCATCTTCTAAGTTCTGAGGAAGAACAAATTTTTTGTTAAGCGGGAGAAGTGTTCATTTGCACAAGAAGAGGTATCGTTCCTGGGGTACTGGATCGGGCATAGCAAGATATGAATGGTTGGCACGAAGATCCAGTCCATACGGGAGTGGGAGGCTCCCACCAGGCCGACGGAGTTGCGTTTATTCCTAGGCTTGGCGAACTACTATTGACGATTCATCCGGGGATACTTAGCCATAGCAGCACCTCTCACCGATCTATTGCGAGAGGATCGGGCATGGAGTTGGACGCCTGAGTATGAGGAGGCATTCGAGGCATTAAAGAGAGTTGTAACAAAGGAACCGGTCTTATCTTTAGTAGACTACTCCAAGGCGTTCAAAGTGCACACATATGCGTCTGACTTCGCCATCGATGGGGTGTTGGTGTAGGAAGGTGTCACGACCCGCACCCTAGAGTGAGGGCACGAGAAGTGGGTACGTCCAGCCTACGCCGCAGTGTCGGTGGTAGAACGCTGTCCTAGGTTACTATCTAATCAACAACTCACGCAATTATATAATGTACTTGTCAATATCTCAACTCCGAATGGAGGACAAGTATAGATATAATGAAATCTCAATCACAGTCTAAGCACGATAAGATAACACAGAAGTTTATAACTAAAAACTAAATAACAACTTTTATAAACTACTAAATAATAATATCTCAAACAAACTCAAATACAAACTCGTATCTCAAGTTATTACAATTCAAGTTCTAAAACATGAAAACTAAACCAAGTCTACTAGCTAGTCTCCCGATCACTCCCGAGTGTCGGGGCCAAAGGTAGCTAAGCGATCTCCTGCTCCAAGGCAAGTAGGGCAAATGTCCTCAGGGCAATCATCTGTAATATTTTTAACAGGTCCAGTCAGGACAGGAACGAGTACATTTCATCAAGAAATCCCAAGTAAATGACAGAGAACTATAAAGCAGTTATAGACAGTTGTATTGATGAATATGGCAGTTTATGTTCAGGTGATGGTAAGAAACATAGATAAAGTGCAAGGAAAGTAAATAACTAAACAAGAGAAGAATCATAGCAAAGAAGACTATAAAATAAGATCTAGCTGAACTAGAGTAACATAATGAGTTCAGATGGTACAATATAAGTCGAGTGTAATCCCAAAGTGAGTCTAATACAAGATGAGTCGAATGTGATTCTAATCATTGTTCTAATAAGGTGATTCGAATAAGGTGATGCGAATAGTGATTCGAATAAGGTGATACGAATAGTGATTCGAATAGTAGTCAAACAATGATTCGAATAAATTCTTCAAGTGTGTTTTAAAATACCGAGTTCGACATGTAAACGGCTGTAGGTAATACGGCACACCACACACTCGCGAAGTGTGGGATGGCTATCGTTTGAATATTGTTCACAGAGGGGTGATTCGAATAGGGGGATATGTCTACATGTCTAATCAGTATTTCCCCGCCCAGTCTAATACAAATAAATCAGTAATCCAACACATAAGACCAATACAAGTCCAACCAACATATGAATATACGAATAGGGTGATTCGAATAGAGATTCGTATGGTGATTCGTATGGTAATTCGAATAATAGAGGTAAGACGAGTAAGTATGTGTGTCGCATACATGGATTCAGAAATAAAAATACGTGTTTATAACAGAGAATCACATACTGCTAACTAGAACTGAAGTATAGTAATTGACAAATAAATGAGAGAACTATCAGAGAATGTACTCGCCTGTTACTCTGAAAAGAGTAATGAATATCAGATGTCTGCACCGGAGTCACAATGTCCTAAATAGAGCAGTATGGGTTATAATGTGTTTAAAACAAGGTAAATGAAGTATACGATGCAATCTACATGATTTCTAGGTCAATCTAGGTCAAAGTCAACTCCAAGTCAAACTTGGTCAACTGTCTAGGTCAAACTAGGTCCAAGTCAACCTTGGTCAACTATGGGTCAACCAAAATCAACTACTCTAGTCAAACTAGGTCAGTATCACATCTGGACTCAATATTGACTTACAGTTGACTTTTGGTCAACTGGTCAACCCTGGTCAACCTTAGTCTAACTGGGTCAAACTTAGTCAAATGGTCAACTTGGCTAATCTAGGGTTTTTGACTTATACTTAACAACCTTGGTCCAACTATTGGTCAACTCTAGACCTAAACAACATACACTAGGCCATTCTAACCTATATCAACTATAGACTAAAATTCTAGCACAACCTATACCTTAAACCAACCTTATAGCCAATACTACCAACTCAATAACTAAAGGAAAAACATCACATCTAGATATATCATATGAAATCAGCTATAGGGAAGATACCTATAATATATATATATAGATACTTACATACATATATACATCATATATATAAAAAGATAGAGAGGGGGACTAGGTGAGGCATGCACAGATATGTGTGTACATTGTGTATAGGTATGTAATAGGAAAAACAGTGTCTTGTGTGTGTCTAGTATACATGACTGTGGGGTTGTGTACATTTCAGGTATTAAGTCTCAGTGTTTATTGATAACTCAGGATTATTCATAGGTATTTCAATTTAACATCTAACCAACTGAACCAACCTATCATAGTTTAATTCCTAATCAACAAAATCTAACTAACATTTAACAAAACCAACCCAGGTTGGATGTGTGTGTATAGATTCTCAGAAACAACAAATGAATGTGGCAGTGGGTGAAAATGTGTCAAGTGGTAGTGATGTGTAGATGTGAGTGACAAAAGTGTGTCAAGTTTTCAGAATTCATACATAGGTATCTCAGGGAATTAAGTACATGTGAAACCAACCCACATTCCTGTAAAATCTCAGGACTTCTCAATTAACAATGAATTCAATCTAACACAACCTAACTATCCTCAGGTTTCAATTTCAGGTTTCAGGAATTAATTCTTCAGTTAACAGTGTTATGAAATAAGAATTTAAATATGTGAGTCTAATACAAGGGTGTATAGTGGATTAATGTGCAAGATCCCAGTTTAAATAGGAATGTTGGATAATCCCTAAAGCTCAGAAAGTCTTGCATACATGACTCCAAATCTCAGTTATCATTGTACACAATTTCAAGTCTTTAACATACATCAAAATATTTCTCAGGTTCTCCTACAGAATCTCAGTTATCTGTCAATATGAATCTCAAAAACATACATGTATACCTATGTTCAGTCATCTGTGTGTCTAATGTGACAGTCCTAAACAGTGTGTGTGGCAAACAGTGGTGGGGATATCAGTGTTTAGTGAAATATCAAATGTCTGAATATCAGATTTCTGTTACACTAATCACAGGAATATCACCCTCAGTCCCATGATTTGAACCACAAACTGAACCCCAATTGAAGTATCAAGTTCACTGAAATCAGTGGTGTGTGGGGGTTATTAGTGAACTGGACAGGGTCATGTGTGTGAGTTTCAAACAGTGTGTGTGTGTCGAAGTAGTGTGCAGGCAGTAAGAAATTATGCAGTGCAAGTATCACATGGATTTCGAAAACATCAACCATACATAAAACCCTAACACCATTGATCTTTATCAAATGCACACACATTACAGACATTCTAACATATATATATATATAAATATATATATATATATATATATATATATATATATATATATATAACCTATCATTTAAAACCAAAACCCAGCTAAAATCCTAAAATGTGCACTGCACTCAGAGTATCAGAAATTCACATGTAAACATGTGAATTCGAAAACAAAATTAAAAAAGGAAGCTAGAAGCCAATAGGAAGAACTAAGTGCACAGGAGGTTGGGACAACCCCATATGTCCAAGTGGTCCCTACCGTGTCCAAAAACTTGACACAAGTGTCACAAATTTGAAAAAATAGAAGTATCAGAGACTGTGGACAGAATAGGCCTCGTGCGGTGGTGTCGACCAACCTAGGGGCTCGTGTGTCCAACCTCGAGCCTCGTGCTCATGTCTAGATTTAGGTTAGGAGTAGGGCTACGTGTTAACGTGTCTGTATTGTGTCCACGTGGTGCACAAGGTCGCGTCCAAACCCGTATCAGAGCCTAGTGTGTGCGTGTGCGTGTGCGTTGTGCTCGTGCAGTCCAGTATGAGGGAGTTTTCTCTCGAAACACTCAACGATACCTCCCCAAATTTTGTGGGCACAATGTCAGTCATTGCCCCTAGGTACTGACCAAAATTGGTCGTGTCTCGTGTCGTGTCCAGTGAGAACTGGACACGAGGTAGTAGGACAGTGCACAGTGCAGTGTACAGCGTGTTCGTGTCCAATTTGGAAACGGACACGACACAGTCTCGTGCTCAGTGTCAGGGTTCTGTGATCTACACCTATAGGGCTAGAAGATTGTGTAATTTGTTTTCAAAAATATTAACATTTAATTGGTAGAGGCAATTCATCAAACACTTACATTAAAACCTAGATACGTGTCCGATACGGACACCAAACCCAATCTAATTCCTACCAAACTTAGCCTGTACGTCCCTGGTACCTAGATGTATGCATTCATGAAGAGAAAACAGAAATTTAACTATGTATGAGGGCATTTACCTATTGAGTGAAAACTCAATGAAAAGCCTAGAATAGGGGTGGGTGTCCTCTTCACTTGGGGGTGCCAAATGCTTGTGTAACCTTGCTAGCTAGCTTCCCTTAGCATCCTCAACAGTAAGGGATTCCAATGCAAGAAATTTGGCTCAAATTGGAGTTGATTTGGATATTTGGGGAGAAGTTTAGGGAAGAACACAAAAGAGGCAATTAAAATGAATTAAAAAATGGTGCAAATGATTAATGTGTTGCATTTATAGAGGGTGGGGATGTGTGATGGCTGCCATTAAGTCAGGGTTAGGGTTTAGGATGAGTGGCTAAGGTTTTCCCAACAAATTGTAGGCAATCTAATGGCTCACAATTAAAGTAACATCTTTTAACCTTTAGCCTAAAATATCTTTCTAACAAATATCTAGATATTTCACTATTGTGATTACTTAATTGAAATCCTCTAACTTAACTTCTAGGGTCATGGTTAACATCTAGATTAGGCTAACTTCTAGGTCAAGTCTCAACAATTTAACTAACACATATTTAATTAATATAATTCACAATTTCACAAAAGTGTCAAAATGACCAAAATATCCCTAGGCTTAAAAATAGAAATTTAAAATCCTAAACACATGATTAGGTCTCCTTGGTCATGGTTAGTCTCTAGGCTTAGCAATAATAGGGTTTAACTAGTTAACCATCAAAATCACCAATCAACATTTTAAATAGTTTTAAAATAACTAAAAATCACCAAAAATTATATCATGACTAAAATATCATTATTTAATGATTTAAAATACAAAAGTTCAAAATTACCCTCATTTGAAAAACTGGGTGTTACAAGTCTACCCCCCTGAGAAGAATTTCGTCCTCGAAATTAAGATGATCGTACTCCTGCTAGGTCAAACCCCCAAATCAAACAAGGTCAAGATAATATACAAAAATCTGTCCTACTGGTCGTGATTCCACAGTCTCGAACAGGGTAACTACGCTATCTAGTATATCACAATCATATCCTGGCAGGTACTAATGGAAATCACACATGAAAATAAAAAAAAGGACATGAAAGACAGACCTGCTAACCCGTCACCCATAGCGTTGGTCTACTCGACTGTCAGCACAAAAGCCCTGCCCCTCCGGGGTATATCCCTCTGATTGTGCGGGGCACGGTGCTGCTCTATAGGTGGCCTAGCTCCCTCTATCTAATCCATGATACTCAAGTAACATCCATCCTGATATTCCACTCAATTATACTAGGGCACCATCTATATGGTATCTATCTTGTAATCTGATAATCATACCCGTCTATCCAGAACCATGTTACCAGAATCCTCGTCACACCAGTAAGTATGGCTGCGATAATCCATAGAGTCCACAACTAATGTATATACCTCTAGAATCATGGTATTTAAAATTTTCGCGTTGCCGCTAGCTTGGCTGCGAAAACTTTAAATTCCCACACCCGAGAAATATATCCAAAATCAGACTCTATCTCATCGCCCAACCAGCTGATATGGCTGTAAAAGACTCTAGATTCCATGACAGAGGCAACCTAGCCCATAATGTTATCTTGGTAGAAAATCAAGTCAATAAGGAATACCAAGAATCAAATTCAACGATGAATCAAGGAAGATAGACAGATACTGTCAGAATCGAATTTCGAGATAGTTTAAATGAGATTCTCAAGGGTCATCCAGAAATCTTCTCAAGTAGTCCTAACTGTGATTGAGTACTCTCTCAACTAAAGCCTATTCCTTAGTTCCTATCGCAGGCTGTAGTGATACTCTAGTTCGAATACCACTACATAAACTCGACCTGCATGGGCCACCACTAAAAATGTGTCACGACCCGCACCCTAGAGTAAGGGCACGAGAAGTGGGTACGTCCAGCCTACGCCGCAGTGTCGGCGGTAGAACGCTGTCCTATGTTACTATCTAATCAACAACTCACGCAATTATATAATGTACTTGTCAATATCTCAACTCCGAATGGAGGACGAGTATAGATATAATGAAATCTCAATCACAGTCTAAGCACGATAAGATAACACAGAAGTTTATAACTAAAAACTAAATAACAACTTTTATAAACTACTAAATAATAATATCTCAAACAAACTCAAATACAAACTCGTATCTCAAGTTATTACAATTCAAGTTCTAAAACATGAAAACTAAACCAAGTCTACTAGCTAGTCTCCCGATCACTCCTGAGTGTCGGGGCCAAAGGTAGCTAAGCCATCTCCTGCTCCAAGGCAAGTAGGGCAAATGTCCTCAGGGCAATCATCTGTAATATTTTCAACAGGTCCAGTCAGGACAGGAACGAGTACATTTTGTCAAAAAATCCCAAGTAAATGACAGAGAACTATAAAGTAGTTATAGACAGTTGTATTGATGAATATGGCAGTTTATGTTCAGGTGATGGTAAGAAAGACAGATAAAGTGCAAGGAAAGTAAATAACTAAACAAGAGAAGAATCATAGCAAAGAAGACTGTAAAATAAGATCTAGCTGAACTAGAGTAACATAATGAGTTCAGATGGTACAATATAAGTTGAGTGTAATACCAAAGTGAGTCTAATACAAGATGAGTCGAATGTGATTCTAATCATTGTTCTAATAAGGTGATTCGAATAAGGTGATGTGAATAGTGATTCGAATAAGGTGATACGAATAGTGATTCGAATAGTAGTCAAACAATGATTCGAATAAATTCTCCAAGTGTGTTTTAAAATACCGAGTTCGATATGTAAACGGCTGTAGGTAATACGGCACACCACACACTCGCGAAGTGTGGGATGGCTATCGTTCGAATATTGTTCACAGAGGGGTAATTCGAATAGGGGGATATGTCTACATGTCTAATCAGTATTTTCCCGCCCAGTCTAATACAAATGAATCCGTAATCCAACACATAAGACGAATACAAGTCCAACCAACATATGAATATACGAATAGGATAATTCGAATAGTGATTCGTATAGTGATTCGTATTGTGATTCGTATGGTGATTCGAATAATAGAGGTAAGACGAGTAAGTATGTGTGTCGCATACATGGATTCAGAAATAAAAATACATGTTTGTAACAGAGAATCACATACAGCTAACTAGAACTGAAGTATAGTAATCGACAAATAAATGAGAGAACTATCAGAGAATGTACTCGCCTGTTACTTTGAAAAGAGTAATGAATATCAGATGTCTACACCGGAGTCACAATGTCCTAAATAGAGAAATATGGGTTATAATGTGTTTAAAACAAGGTAAATGAAGTATACGATGCAATCTACATGATTTCTAGGTCAATCTAGGTCAAAGTCAACTCTAAGTCAAACTTGGTCAACTATCTAGGTCAAACTAGGTCCAAGTCAACCTTGGTCAACTATGGGTCAACCAAAATCAACTACTCTAGTCAAACTAGGTCAGTGTCACATCTGGACTCAATGTTGACTTACAGTTGACTTTTGGTCAACTGGTCAACCCTGGTCAACCTTAGTCTAACAGGGTCAAACTTAGTCAAATGGTCAACTTGGCTAATCTAGGGTTTTGGACTTATACTTAACAACCTTGGTCCAACTATTGGTCAACTCTAGACCTAAACAACATACACTAGGCCATTCTAACCTATATCAACTATAGACTAAAATTCTAGCACAACCTATACCTTAAACCAACCTTATAGCCAACACTACCAACTCAACAACTAAAGGAAAAACATCACATCTAGATATATCATATGAAATCAGCTATAGGGAAGATACCTATAATATATATATAGATACTTACATACATATATACATCATATATATAAAAAGATGGAGAGGGGGACTAGGTGAGGCATGCACAGATGTGTGTGTACATTGTGTATAGGTATGTAATAGGAAAAACAGTGTCTTGTGTGTGTCTAGTATACATGACTGTGGGGTTGTGTACATTTTAGGTATTAAGTCTCAGTGTTTATTGATAACTCAGGATTATTCATAGGTATTTCAATTTAACATCTAACCAACTGAACCAACCTATCACAGTTTAATTCCTAATCAACAAAATCTAACTAACATTTAACAAAACCAACCCAGGTTGGATGTGTGTGTATAGATTCTCAGAAACAGCAAATGAATGTGGCAGTGGGTGAAAATGTGTCAAGTGGTAGTGATGTGTAGATGTGAGTGACAAAAGTGTGTCAAGTTCTCAGAATTCATACATAGGTATCTCAGGGAATTAAGTACATGTGAAACCAACCCACATTCCTGTAAAATCTCAGGACTTCTCAATTAACAATGAATTCAATCTAACACAACCTAACTATCCTCAGGTTTCAATTTCAGGTTTCAGGAATTAATTCTTCAGTTAACAGTGTTATGAAATAAGAATTTAAATATGTGAGTCTAATACAAGGGTGTATAGTGGATTAATGTGCAAGATCCCAGTTTAGATAGGAATGTTGGATAATCCCTAAAGCTCAGGAAGTCTTGCATACATGACTCCAAATCTCAGTTATCATTGTACACAATTTCAAGTCTTTAACATACATCAAAATATTTCTCAGGTTCTCCTACAGAATCTCAGTTATCTGTCAATATGAATCTCAAGAACATACATGTATACCTATGTTCAGTCATCTGTGTGTCTAATGTGACAGTCCTAAACAGTGTGTGTGGCAAACAGTGGTGGGGATATCAGTGTTTAGTGAAATATCAAATGTATGAATATCAGATTTCTGTTACACTAATCACAGGAATATCACCCTCAGTCCCATGATTTAAACCACAAACTGAACCCCAATTGAAGTATCAAGTTCACTGAAATCAGTGGTATGTGGGGGTTATTAGTGAACTGGACAGGGTCATGTGTGTGAGTTTCAAACAGTGTGTGTGTGTCGAAGTAGTGTGCAGGCAGTAAGAAATTGTGCAGTGCAAGTATCACATGGATTTCGAAAACATCAACCATACATAAAACCCTAACACCATTGATCTTTATCAAATGCACACACATTACAGACATTCTAACATATATATATATATAACCAATCATTTAAAACCAAAACCCAGCTAAAATCCTAAAATGTGCACTGCACTCAGAGTATCAGAAATTCACATGTAAACATGTGAATTCAAAAACAAAATTAAAAAAGGAAGCTAGAAGCCAATAGGAAGAACTAAGTGCACAGGAGGTTGGGACAACCCCATATGTCCAAGTGGTCCCTACCGTGTCCAAAAACTTGACACAAGTGTCACAAATTTGAAAAAACAGAAGTATCAGAGACTGTGGACAGAATAGGCCTCGTGCGGTGGTGTCGACCAACCTAGGGGCTCGTGTGTCCAACCTCGAGCCTCATGCTCATGTCTAGAGCTAGGTTAGGAGTAGGGCTACGTGTTAACGTGTCTGTATTGTGTCCACGTGGTGCACAAGGTCGTGTCCAAACCCGTATCAGAGCCTAGTATGTGCGTGTGTGCTGTGCTCGTGCAGTCCAGTGCGAGGGAGTTTTCTCTCGAAACACTCAACGATACCTCCCCAAATTTTGTGGGCACAATGTCAGTCATTGCCCCTAGGTGCTGACCAAAATTGGTCGTGTCTCGTGTCGTGTCCAGTGAGAACTGGACACGAGGTAGCCGGACAGTGCACAGTGCAGTGTACAGCATATTCGTGTCCAATTTGGACACGGACACGACACGGTCTCGTGCTCAGTGTCAGAGTTCTGTGATCTACACCTATAGGGCTAGAAGATTGTGTAATTAGTTTTCAAAAATATTAACATTTAATTGGTAGAGGCAATTCATCAAACACTTACATTAAAACCTAGATACGTGTCCGATACGGACACCAAACCCAATCTAATTCCTACCAAACTTAGCCTATAGGTCCCTGGTACCTAGATTCATGCATTCATGAAGAGAAAACAGAAATTTAACTATGTATGAGGGCATTTACCTATTGAGTGAAAACTCAATGAAAAGCCTATAATAGGGGTGGGTGTCCTCTTCACTTGGGGGTGCCAAATGCTTGTGTAACCTTGCTAGCTAGCTTCCCTTAGCATCCTCAACAGTAGGGGATTCCAATACAAGAAATTTGGCTCAAATTGGAGTTGATTTGGATATTTGGGGAGAAGTTTAGGGAAGAACACAAAAGAGGCAATTAAAATAAATTAAAAAATGGTGCAAATGATTAATGTGTTGCATTTATAGAGGGTGGGGATGTGTGATGGCTGCCATTAAGTTAGGGTTAGGGTTTAGGATGAGTGGCTAAGGTTTCCCCAACAAATTATAGGCAATCTAATGGCTCACAATTAAAGTAACATCTTTTAACCTTTAGCCTAAAATATCTTTCTAACAAATATCTAGATATTTCACTAATGTGATTACTTAAATGAAATCCTCTAACTTAGCTTCTAGGGTCATGGTTAACATCTAGATTAGGCTAACTTCTAGGTCAAGTCTCAACAATTTAACTAACACATACTTAATTAATATAATTCATAATTTCACAAAAGTGTCAAAATGACCAAAATACCCCTAGGCTTAAAAATAGAAATTTGAAATCCTAAACACATGATTAGTTCTCCTTGGTCATGGTTAGTCTCTAGGCTTAGCAATAATAGGGTTTAACTAGTTAACCATCAAAATCACCAATCAACATTTTAAATAGTTTTAAAATAACTAAAAATCACCAAAAATTATATCATGACTAAAATATCATTATTTAATAATTTAAAATACAAAAGTTCAAAATTACCCTCATTTGAAAAATTGGGTGTTACAGAAGGGTGCCTCATCGCATTCGAGAGCCGCAAGTTGAATGATACCGAACGACGCTACATTGTGCAAGAGAAGGAGATGACTACGATCATGCACTGCTTGAGGATATGGAAGCACTACCTTCTCGGCACCAAGTTCGTGGTCATGACGGACAATGTTGCCACGAGCTACTTCCAGTCCAAGAAGAAGTTATCCCCGAAGCAAGCAAGATGGCAATATTTTCTAGCTAAGTTTGACATGGAGCTGCGATACAAGCCCGACAAGGAGAATCAGGTGGCCGATGGTCTCAACAGGAAGGCCGAACTTGTGATGGTGTGCTTGGTCAAGGAGATATTGTTGGCCTATTAGTCATGGTCAAACCTGATTTTAATAATTGATCAAACTCTGTCTCGATATACTGAACAACTCAGATGTTTACTCAAGATGTTTTGGACACTGATCAAGACCGAAGCTATGTTTGCCACTCGAGACTGTATTTTCTTATGTGATATAATTTTTATTTTTATTGAGTCTAGGAATATATTGTACACCGAGTCGTACTGGCAAATAGGCTATCCAAAATCGTTTTAAAAATTGCTATCCAAAATCGTTTTCAAAATTGACCTATGTTTTGAAAAATATCTATTATTTACAAAAGCTTCTGAAGGATTTCAAAAAGCCCTAAAATATTTTTCATAAAATAAACCTGACCAACCCTGACAGAACTCGGCCAGAGTTCGGCCAAGGTGAACGTTATATGAACGTTGGTTTTTGAACTTTGTCTCCCTTCAGTTGCGGTTTGTTACATAGAATTTTGTCCGAATTCTGCCAGAGTTTTATCTTTGGAAAAACTATAAATAGAGAGGAATTATGATCATTTCAAATCACTCATTCACTTTCAACTCTTCTCTTCTAAAGCTTACATTTCTTTCAAAGAGTTTTCAAAAAAAGCTTTCATTTTCAAATCCCAAGCCAGTGACAATTCTCTAATCAATTTGCCGGTACGGTGCAGTCTAGAAGATTTCAGAGAAATTGTAATCAGAGGCTTGATTGAAGAAAGACTCTTCAAAATAGAAGTTGGTCGAGTTCTTCATATCAAAGCTCGCGTCTGTAGAAGTTGCAAAGACTTCGTATGAAAACTTACGGGATTTTTCAATAGTAGATTCAACTGGAAGCTAGAGTTATTCCGACTGGACTAGTCCTCACAAGAGGGAAACCAGTATAAATTTTTGTGTTTGCGTTTGCGTTCTAAACTCTTTTCTTTACAGTTATTACTTTGTGATTATTATTATTTTTGTGATCTAACTGCTAACAAGTTTTTAATTAGCAATATTCTGCTGCCTACTCTATTCACCTTCCCTCTAGAGTATTCTGCTTTACGACTTCGTTCCTACAATTGGTATCAGAGCAGGTTATACAGGTAAAGCAAGGTAAAACTGCAGTTATATTTAATTGTTATATAGATCACAACAGTACACATGGCAACTGTGAAATTCACAAGTGAAGGCTAAGCCACAAACAGACCTCTATTGTTTGACGGCACAAACTACACTTAGTGGAAAACACGGATGAGTTTCTTCTTAAAATCTCTTAATTTTGATTTATGGTCTATAGTTATTGATTGCTACAAAAAGCCTCCTCGTATCACTGTTGAGGGAGTTTTAGTTGAAAAACACAATGATAAATATACTGAGGATGAAAAAAAGGCCAATCTTGACGCACGTGCTATTAACGCTTTATTTTTTGCTTTAGACAACTGAATTTAACAGGGTGTCAACTTGCACAACATCAAATAAAGTGTGGAAACTTCTCGAAGTAACCCATGAAGGAACAACACAAGGAGTCAAAGATCAGCAGACTTACTCAAGAGTACGAGGCATTCGAGATGAAGTCAAATGAATTTGTTACTCAGATGTTTACGAGATTCCTGGATATTGTAACTCATTTGTCTTCATTAGGCAAGGAATACAGTAACCATGAAAAGATTTGCAAACTTCTACGAGCTCTCACAAAGAACTGGATTCCAAAGGCTACAGCAATTATTGAAGAAAACGACCTCTCAACAATGTCTCTAAAAATACTCATGGGTAAGCTACTCACTCACGAGTTGGAACTTCAAGACTTTGAAGATGCTACACCAAAGGAGAAGTCAGAGAAGTCGATCGCTTTGAAGGCTCAACATAAAAGAACTGTCGAAGATAATTCTGACGACAGCGACTCTGACTCTGAAGATCAAGCTCTTCTGGTAAGAAAATTCAAGAAGTTCATGAGATTCAACAGAAGAACAAAAGACAGCAACAGCAACAACAACGAGGAAGATCCTATTTGCTACGGATGTAAGAAGAAAGGACATGAAGAAAGATTATCAGCATCATCATCAACAAAAAAGTAGCAAGTATGAAAAAAGGCTACATGAAGAGATCTACATCAAGGAAGTACGCCAATACAAACATATGGCATGAAAGCGAAGCCAGTGATTCAGAAGACGAACAATCGGATTATGCTGCAAATGTATGCTTGATGGCTTGCGATCAGGTAATCACTAATCCTCTGTTTGATCCTTATGATGATTTCACCTTTGAGCAATTAGGAGAGGCTTTCAGTGACCTGTTAAATGACTACAGGAAACTGTGTAGTAAATATGAAACCTCTAAGAAGGTACTCAAAGAGTATAAAGGTGAGATAGAAAGACTTACCGACCAACTAGCTGATATTAGTAATAATAATTCTTCTATTAAGTCTGGTGAGCTTTCTTCTATTAAGCTGTTGTTACACGAGACTACCAAGAGAAAGAATCTCCAGTGTGCACAAGTCAGAATGGAAACACTTACATCTGACTATACTAGATTATATGACACCTCCAAAAAGTTGGAAATTAGTTTAGAAAAATGGTCTGAAGTTGCTGCTTCCTATTCTAACACATGTCAATTACCGAGTCATCGGAACACACCCAAACCAAACACTGTCAGACCAAACCATACCAAACCTATACCCAAGAAGCCTAATAGGCATGCATTTTTCTATACTAGAAAACCAAAACCTACCAATCATGCACCTCACACAACTTTCAACACTCAACATACAAAATGTCACTATTATGGCCTCATTGGTCATATATCCTCTGCATGTAGAATCAGAAAGTTAGTAGATTTAAATGTTTATGCATGGATACCAAAAACTAACATGTCAGGACCCTACCAGAAATGGGTACCAAGAGTTTCATTTGCAAACTATTTTGTAGGTGGAACGCCCTTCGTATGCTAGAAGCAAATGGATCCTCGACAGCGATTGCTCACGGCATATGACCGGTGATGCATCATTATTCGTAACACTATCGAAGAAGAATAAAGAAGGATATGTCTCCTTTGGTAATAATTTAAGAGGGTACATAATCGGTATCGATGACATTGGTAAGGCTCCCTATCCTGTGATTAAAGATATCTGTCTAGTTACCGAGGTAAAACATAATCTGCTCAGCATAAGCCATTTAGCTTATCACGGTTATGGCATTAACTTTGTCATAGTTAATAGCTCAACTGGTAGTACTATCTTTGAAGGTATCAGGAAAGACAACATATATGTTTTCTATCTGTTAGAAGATGCTAACAAAGCAGGTAGATGCTTGATGGCCAAGAGCATTGAGAGTCAACTATGGCATATGAGACTCGATCATGCAAATATGGACACAATTTCAAAACTATCCACAAAGAAGTTGGTACGTGGCTTACCGGACATATCTTTCAAGAAAGATACGGTATGTAGCGAATGTGAAAAGAACAAAGCTACCCGATCTGTCTTTAAATCCAAGAACGCTGTAAGTACCACTAGACCTCTACAATTATTGCATATGGACTTATTTGGACCCAGTAGAATTGCTAGTCTAGGTGGTAAGTTATATGCATTTGTCATTGTAGATGATTTCTCTAGATACACATGGGTATATTTTTTTGCACGCAAGAACGATACTTTGTCAGAATTCGTCACCTTTTACAAGAAAGTACAGAATGAAAAAGGTTTCATGATTACTCGCATTTGTAGTGATCATCGCGATGAATTTGAGAATGCAGAGTTCAAGCAATTCTGTGACACACACGATTATTTGTATGAGTTTTTCTGCCCTAGGACTCCACAACAAAATGGAGTTGTGAAACATAAGAACAGGACTCTATCTGAAATATCTAGAGTAATGTTGAACCAGTTTAGTCTACCTAGATAATTTTGGACTGAAGCTGTCAAAGCGTGCTATATTCTCAATAGGGTTCTAATTCGACCTATATCGAAGAAGACTCATATGAGTTATGGTTTGATAGAACACCCACTGTTTTATATTTTAAGATATTTGGTTGTAAATGCTTTATTCTTAATACTAAAGACAATCTGAGTAAATTTAATGAAAAGGCCGATGAAGGTATCTTTTTAGGTTATACGGCAAAGAGCAAAGGGTACATAGTCTTCAACAAGAGAACCATGATCATCGAAGAATCAATTAATGTCAAGTTTGATGAACTAAATCAATATTCAGTCGATGACGATAATGAAGACGTTATTACACCAAGTACAGCTACTGCAAAACCTTCATACAAGGATGTCGAACCTTTAAGCAAAGAAGCCGGAACCAGCAATCCTGAGGATACGCCAAAAGAGATGAGATTCTTGGCAGATCATCCAAAGGACTTGATAATTGGTGAGATTACCAAGGGTGTAAGTACCCGTTCCTCTAATAAAGATATAGCTTCTTGTGTTGCTTTTGTTTCACAGTTTGAACCCAAAAATATTGAAGAAGCATGTAGTGATAATTTTTGGTTAGATGCTATGCAAGAGAAATTAAACCAATTCGAACGGAATCAAGTTTGAAAACTTGTTCCCAAGCCCATTGATCATCCGGTCATTAGCACTCGTTGGGTATTCCGAAACAAACTGAACGAGAATGGTTTAGTGACTCGTAATAAGGCTCGACTCGTAGCTCAAGGATACAATCAAGAAGAAGGTATCGACTACGATGAGACTTATGCCCTAGTTGCGAGATTTGAATCCATTCGCATGTTATGTGCATTTACATGTTTTCATAATTTCAAGTTATTTCAAATGGATGTTAAAAGCGCATTTTTGAATGATTTTATAAAAGAAAAAGTTTATGTAGCTCAACCTCCAGGTTTTACTGATTTCAAAAATCCTGATTATGTTTTCTAGTTAAAGAAAGCCTTATACGGTTTGAAACAAGACCCTCGTGCTTGGTACGATCGTCTAAGCTCTTTTCTACTTGACAACGATTTTTTAAAGTAAAAGGTTGACACTACACTGTTTATAAAATCTTTAAATAACAATCTTCTTTTGATTCAAATCTATGTAGATGATATTATTTTTGGATCTACTGATGAATCTCTTTGTCAAGAATTTTCAAAGTGTATGCAGAATGAGTTTGAGATGAGCATGATGGGAGAGCTGAAGTTCTTTCTCGGATTCCAAATCAAACAAACCAATAATGGAACGTTCATAAATCAAGCAAAGTACACAAAAGATCTATTAAAGAAGTTCGACCTGGAAGCAGTCAAACCACTTAGCACTCCAATGGCAACTTCAACCAAGCTTGATATTAATGAACAAGGCAAATCCGTCGACATACGTAAGTATCAAGGTATGATCGGTAGCTTACTGTACTTAACTACTAGACTAGACATTATGTTTAGTGTTTGCTTGTGTGCACGTTTTCAAGCCAATCCTAAGAAATCACATCTGTGCACAGTTAAACGTATCTTCCGATACCTTAAAGGTACTTCTTTTGTCGGCTTATTGTATCCTAAAACCATGTCATTTGACCTAACCGATTATTCTGATGCTGATTTTGCCAGATGCAAAGTAAATAGAAAAAGTACCAGTGGCACATGTCATTTTCTAGAAAAATCTCTAGTCTCTTGGTTTAGCAAAAAACAAAATTCTGTCGCATTATCAACAACTGAGGCTGAGTATATTGCCGCAGGACGTTGTTGTGCACAAATTTTGTGGATAAAGCAAACTTTAGAAGACTTTGGATTGCATTACACACACATACCCATTTTCTGTGATAATACTAGTTCTATTAATTTGACTAAGAATCCAGTATGTCACTCTCGTACTAAGCATATCGAGATTCGACATCATTTTTTTAGAGATCATCAACAAAATGGAGATATAGACCTTGTATACATAGACACACAGAATCAATTAGCTGACATATTCACAAAACCTCTAACGGAAGATCGTTTTAATTAATTACGTCAAAAATTAGGAATTTTAGATATCAATAATATTAATTAATTTTATTTTATCAATTAGTTTATTCAATACTCAATAACTGTTTTCGAAACAAGCCTATAAACAGTCTGTCTGTCACTACGACTACGGTCGAAGCGAAATGGTACTTAATTATTCTCCGGTGAACTCCCGTTAGCTGGGACAATACTCCTATAGCTAATCTGAAACAGATACTGAGTAAAGAAAATTAATTTATAAAATAATATTAATTATATTATTTGAAGTTTAAAATTACTAAACTTTGAATTAAATATTTGAAATAAGTTGATGAAAAGGATATGGCCCATAAAATTTTACTTTTAAAACCCAGGAGAACCCTAGGCGAATTCGGCCCGAGTTCGGTCCGAATTCGGCAAGAGTTCTGTTGGTGTTGTATGTTTTTAAGTCAGAACCCGAGGCCATCTCCTATTCATCTCCTCCAAACTAATTCATCATCACAGCAGCAGCCGAAGAACACCCTAAACCCTAGCTATTCTCCACTCCCTTTCTTCCAATCTACGTGGAGATTTCCATCCAAAATTTGGATTCGTGCGAAGAATCGCGTCCTCTACAACATACTTGATTCTCGGAAGGTATAACTCCTTCTCTCCTCCACTTTCAAATTTTTAGGGTTACTTAGTTTTGGGAAAGAATTCCTAAGGGATTTAATCCTTTCAAGAGGAAGAAGACTCATGCCAGTGAAGAGCCATCGTCTTCTGATCCGAATACGAATTCCCTCTTTTCTCCGGTCCAATCGGATGATGGCGTGGCGGATGAGTTTTACTTCAAAACTCATGACCAAGCATTGCTTTGGTATGCCGACTTTGCTATGCGTACTATATGCACCGGCGCTCCGATTAAATGGACTGTATTTCCAGATCATCGTCCTTTCTTTGAGGTATTAGGGTTACACCATCTTGCTATCCTACAATTTCTTATAGCTACTAATGCCCTTAGATTGTTCTATTGTAACTTCGTGTTAGACACTTTTACCGCAAGAACTCGTGTTGGTGGGATAGATTTCGAGTTTGATGATGTATTGCTAGGGAAATCCTTGGTATTCCAAACGAAGGTGCCCCGCTCGATGACATCACCGACTTCAATTTTCCCGAGGGTACGACTCTTGTTAGTTTCAAGAATAAGCTTTGTACGCCCGCACGTGCTCGTCCTGAAAAGTTCAGGGCCAACAACTTGAACTTGTTTAACTACGAGTTATATCGCATCATCTATTCCACTATTCTTTCCAAATCTACTTCAAAAGATGATGTCACTGCACTAGAACTTTCTGCCCTCTATCACATTCTTAAGGGGATTCCTTTTTCTGCCCCTAAGACTATCATCCCGATGATGGATAGATGTCGCGGAAGAGACCGTAACATCTCTTATTCGATGCTTATCCCACGCATCTTTCAGCATTTTGACATAGACTTAGCCACTTGCGCTCTGGACCCTGAGCCCAAGTTTCTCAAGCTTTCTCGTTGTAGCATTTCCACTGCTCCTCTACCTCCTGTACCTGCTCCTACTGCACATGTTCCTCCTCAGACTTACCCTATGACTTTTGAGGGTATTCATCAGTACCTTTTGGATCTGCAGACTTTTTTTGTTGACAATTCCAGGGAACATGAGTTTCGTGACGTGACTCGGTTCTAGGCTATTGCCAACTCTTTTGCCGATCTCAGATTTGCTCAGACGGGTCATTTTGCTACTCTTTTCCTAGAGACCCTTCTGTATCTGGTTACCGCATTGATGAAGGGACAGTCCACTCTCTGTTCCAGCAAGGGAACGCTTACGATTGGTATCGTACTTCTGGTGTTACTCCACACACCTCTATCATATTCGGACATGGTAGACATACTGGCACTGTAGATGATGATGATGACTATGAGGATGATATATGATTTTTCATACTTTTGAGACTGATGATTTTGTCTTTTATTTACTTGGAAATGTTCCGACATTCCAAGCTAGTATCATTACTCTTATTTGGTTATGATTTGTGACTTTTGTGTTTGATGGACATGTTATATGCTTCAATTCAGCATTTTATTTAGTTTAGAATTTCTCATAGCATTATCTTTTATTTATGCTTCTATTTACACTGCCTGTGAAATATTCTCTACTTATCACATTTTTTTTCTGTCTGTGACTTTTATACCATGCATGTGATAAATGTTTTTATATATCCATATTTTTTGTTTCTTCACTGATTGTCACTTATACATATATTGCGGGGGAGCTTTCTCTCTGCAATTATTTTGCTAAGTGACAACGGGGGAGAAATAAGATCTAACATCTTCATGAATACAGGTTATGAACAATCTACAGGAATATTTTTTTTTGGGTATATTATATCAGTACAATTTTGATTTGATAAAGACCAAAGATGTTATATCGGTCAAGGTTTGTCAATTATTAAAATAGGGAAGATTGTTGGCCCATTGGTCATGGTCAAACATGATTTTAATAATTGATCAAACTCTGTCTCGATATATTGAACAACTCAGATATTTCCTCAAGCTGTTTTGGACACTGATCAAGACCGAAGCTATGTTTGCCATTCGAGACTGTATTTTCTTATGTAATGTAATTTTTATTTTTATTGAGTCTAAGAATACATTGTACACCGAGTCGTACTGGCAAATAGGCTATCCAAAAGCGTTTTAAAAATTGCTATCCAAAGTCATTTTCAAAATTAACCTATGTTTTGAAAACATCTATTATTTACAAAAGCTGATGAAGAATTTCAAAAAGTCCCAAAATATTTTTCATAAAATAAACCTGACCAACCCTGACAAAACTCGGCCAGAGTTCGGCCAAGGTGAACGTTATATGAACGTTGGTTTTGAACTTGGTCTCCCTTCAGTTGCGGTTTGTTACATAGAATTCTGTTTGAATTCTGCCCAAATTCTGCCAGAGTTCTGTCTTTGGAAAAACTATAAATAGAGAGAAATTCTAATCATTTCAAATCACTCATTCACTTTCATCTCTTCTCTTCTAAAGCTTATATTTCTTCCAAAGAGTTTTCAAAAAGCTTTCATTTTCAAATCCCAAGCCAGTTACAATTCTCTAGTCAATTTGCCGGTACGGTGCGGTCTAGAAGATTTTAGAGAAATTGTAATCAAAGGCTTGATTGAAGAAAGACTCTTCAAAACTGAAGTTGGTCGAGTTCTTTGTATCAAAGCTCGCGTCTGTAGAAGTTGCAACGACTTCGTATGAAAACTTGCAGGATTTTTCAATAGTGGATTCAACTGGAAGCTAGAGTTCTTCCGACTGGACTAGTCCTCACAAGAGGAAAACTAGTATAAATCTCTGTGTTTGTGTTTGCCTTCTGAACTCTTTTCTTTACAGTTATTACTTTGTGATTATTATTATTTCTGTGATCTAATTGCTAACAAGTTTTTAATTAGCAATATTCCGCTGCCTACTCTATTTACCCCCTCCTCCCTTCTAGAGTATTCTGCTTTACGACTTCGTTCCTACAGATATTTTAGACCGTGTTCGAGTGGTTCTTCCAGAGGACCCAAGTATTCCGCTGCCTACTCTATTCGCTAACACGGGCTATAATGAAGCTCGTTCAGGAGGGCAAAATGAGACATTTTTTGCTAAAGGACGGACTTTTCTATACCAAGGGCAACAGGGTGGTCATGTCTAAGTGGAGTGGCTTACGGAGACAGCTGCTCAAGAAGTGACACAATACAAAGTAGGTTGGACACCCAGGACAGAAGCGGACCTTGGCGCTGCTGTAGGCTACATATTACTGGTCTCGCATGTGCGAGGATGTGGAAGACTTTGTGCGTACCTGTCTTGTGTGCCAACAAGACAAGGTGGACCATGAGAGACCCGGGGGCCCGTTAGAGCCTGTTTTCGTGCTAGGACGGCCATGGGAGAGCATATCGATGGACTTCATCTCTGTCCTGACAAAAGTAGGGGCGCTTGGGTCCATTCTCATGGTGGTGGACCAATTCTCAAAGTACGCGACCTTCATTATTGCTTCAATGGACTGTACAGTGGAGGAGGCCATGCGACTGTTCATCAGCCATGTGGTGAAGTTTGGGGGCATCCCGAAGAACATAGTCGGCCGAAGAGCCCCTGGTGTCCTCTTCCTTCTAAACTAGCTGCTCTCGCTTGACTATTCTAGTGAGCAAGCAAACAGGTCGGAGAACAAGAGAAAGTCCGCCTCTGGCCTCTGGGCACGTCGGAACCGCATGAGTTCACCGGGATGGAGCACGGTCCGCTAAAATCGGCATAGGTTAGGTGCTATTGATGGAACATGGTAAGCCCATCTTTCTCTATAAGGAAGTGCTGCGGGCACATAGAGATGTGGGTAGAGGAAGTCTCAAAAAGCGAAGGCCGTGTGATCGATATCTCCACTTCACAGGGAAGTTCTAGACGGAAGTGTTCAAAATCCCCGGGACGGACTTGCACTTCTCGACCAACTTCCACCTGCTGACAGATGAACAGACCAAGCGGGTCAATTCTCTGCTCGAGTAGTACTTGCGGCACTTTGTGAGTGCAAACCAGCGGGATTGGGTGCATCACCTCGTCGTCGCTCAGTTCTACTACAATCTTCAACGAAGGGAGTCATCGCATAGCAGCCCATTCGAGTTGGTGATGGGTTGACAGCCGCTTTCCCCACATACGCTGAGTGTGGGGTCCTCGAGTAGAAGCCCCGCGGCCAAACAGTTCACTTCATATTTCAAGGCAAAGGCGGACACTGCAATGGCATTTCTGGAGAAGGCTGCGAGGAAGATGAAGAAGTGGGCCGACGCGAGGCGAAGGTCGATTGAGTACAAGGAGGGGGACATGGTGATGGTCAAGCTTCAGCCGTAACAGCTCAAGGTGTTCCGCAAGGTGCACAAAGGACTAATCTGAAAGTAGGATGGCCCATTCCCCGTGCTCAAAAAGGTATGCAAGGTGGCCTACAAGCTCGAGCTCCCCGCCAAGCTGAAGATTCATCTAGTCTTTTATGCGAGTTTTCTGAAGCCTTATCACGAAGACTTGGAGGATCCCCAACGAGGAGTTCCGAAGAGGCCCACGGCGACCATGACTACGTCCTTCGAGAATAAGGTGGAAGTCATGCTGGACAAGAGGACCATTCATTGGCGAGATGTGTCTGTATGTGGAGTACCTCATCCAATGGAAGGGTATGCCGCACGACGAGTCTAGCTGGAAACGTGCTGATACACTGTATCAGTTCGAGGTCGAGGTCCAAACGTTTCTCGGCGAGCATGGTTGACAAGGATGTCAACGCCTTAGGTGGAGAAGAATGTAACGTCCTAAATGTTACGTCCCGCCCAAGGCTAAGTTTCAAAACATTTTCACGGACCAAGGTTATGCAGGAAGCTTCCAGAATATTCTAGAAGACGGTAGAACTTTCCAGAAGGCCCCAAAATCTTCCAGAGGACCCGAGAATCTTCCAAAAGACCCCAGATCCTTCTTGATTATCATGATCTTTCTGGATGTACTAGAAGTTTTCTTTGTCCTTATTTAGTAGGAGAATAATCCCTGCAATATATCGATTCCAAAAGTTTCTTGAGATTACTATGTAAGCCCTATGGGCACTATAAATAAGGGGGAGGCTTCATTTGTTCCTTACCACCAAAACTTATAAGCATTCTCCAAGTAATAGAAGAAATTCTTACGAGTCCCATTTGCTCCACTCTTCTTAATTTCCTTAGCATTCTAGCTAACTCGGGTTGGGAAGGCTTGCACAAGTCTTTGAGAAGGAAGATAGTGCACCGCATGGAACGAAGTGCTAGCAAAAATACTAAGTCCATGACAATCTGCTATCCCACCACATTTGTTCCATGAAAAGAAATGAAAAACTTCTTCATTTGTCCCAAGAGTAATGAAGCTTTTTTTTTACTTATGAAAAGATAAAGATAATTACTATTAGTCTCTTTACCGATGTTAGAACAACATGTATCAATTATTCACTTAGAAGAATATTTAAACAAAATGTTAAATAAAATATTTCACAGAATATAAATAATTTTTTTAAGTGATATTTTATTGCAATATGAACGATAAAAAGAATGTACACAATATTAGTACTGTCACGACCCACTCCCGAATAACCGGATACGAGTCGGACACGCCCAGCCTTTGTTGTTAGACATAACAAAGTAAGCTGTACCAATCTAGGGAAACTAACCAGATAATATGAACATGAAATGAAATCACAGCATCTATATAAATGTGTCCCAACCAGAGTAAAGTACAATATCTGAATTATTACATTCCAACTAATAAAAGAAGTCTGCTAGTCTCAATACATGGAAATAATAGGGAAAACTAATAGAAGCACTAGGCTTCTGCAGCCTCTAGGTCACAAGCAGCTCCAGCTGGCTCAGCAGGGAAAGCAATATCCTGACCATAGTAAGTGTCGCACAAGGCCTCCATCTCACCTGCAACATATCCTATTCAGGAGCGGAGCAAAGCACAGTTCTAGGTAATGAACAATAACATCATGATATGGAAAGTAAATGCTGAAAGAACCAGAAGAACAAGATATGTAAAGAAAAGGAAGAACATGAACTACTGCTATAAAGATACATGAAAGATCACGACTATATAAAGATGCAGGAAAGATCACGACTATAACTAAGATCAAGATCAGGATTATAGGAAACTAATGTAAGAACAAAATCCTGAACATGTGTGTTATAAATTTGAAATACTTCTATGATATGTGATCGGCTATGGGTAAGATCATGAAAGAGCATGAAAGATCCTGAAAGATCATATATGGTACGGCTTAGGACCCGCATACACTGTGCGAGGCCTAAGCTAAAGATCATGAATAAGTATCCGGGTTTGGTCACATATCTAGAGTATTTCCCCACCCTAAGATACAAGTAAGATCATGAAAGAACAAGCCAGAAAAGATCATGAACGTGTCGCAGTATGTCACCAATAAAGAACAAGAAAATGCACTGATCAAAACCATAGAATGTACTTGCCTTGCTCCAAGAAAGTACGAGTAAGTAAAAGAGTTGGATGATCTCCTGTTAAAATAATGGTTACAAATTGGTTAAGATCTAACTATCAGTTGCTACAATAATATTACTATTATTCTATTTACTAATGAACTAATGTCTAATGAATCCAATTGCAATTGCAAGAAGTATCTTTATTTTCTAACAAGTTAACTAGTTTTAAGAAGAATAATTCCAGTTTTAATAATTAACTGCTTAATCAAAAGGGCTGTCTTTCATTGGAAAGACAGTTTTGGTTATGAGTTAATTACCAGTTTTTTTAGTAAAACCTATTTAAACAGAAAGAGCTCTAGCCGCAGAAAATAAAACAAAAGA
The DNA here is from genome assembly GCA_029216955.1 of Iris pallida. Taxonomy (NCBI): domain Eukaryota; kingdom Viridiplantae; phylum Streptophyta; class Magnoliopsida; order Asparagales; family Iridaceae; genus Iris; species Iris pallida. Next base: position 613,987 of record JANAVB010041618.1, on the reverse strand, counting down.
GAATTTATTTAATAGTAAATAAACTGCTACAGTCTAACCAGAGCACTGGCCCGAATTCTGGCCCAACAACCCAACTCGGTCCAAACACTATAATTCCCAACTCCAGTCGTAAGTCCAGCACAGAATCAACTCAAAACTGGCCTAAACACTAAATTCCTATAGCCAGCCCACACCCCAGAACACAAACAAATATTACAACCAGTGGGCTGATCCAGCCCACATAATAATTACAATTAAAATTTAAAATGATAATGAATAAAAATAATAACTTGAATATTTGGCTAGTCCAACTAAGCCCAATGAAACCCAAACTCAAGGTCGGCCCAACAACAGTCCAACAGCACAGCAGGTACACACGGTCAGGTCATCTTCTTCGTATCCGACACGTACGTCGGATACAACAGCAGGTACGACACGGGTACAACAGTAGGTACAAGCATCAAGTTCAATAGCAGGTACACCAAGCAGTGGTCAATAATCCAACCGTCCAATCCGGACACGACAACAAGTCCAAACCGACACGAACATCAAAGTGCCTCGAACAGAAAGAAACAAGAGTTACTAAGAGTAAACAACTTCCATCACAGAAGAACAAAAAATAAAATCATGCATGCAGTGTCCGACACAAGAGTGTCAGGACACAAGATCTCAGTTCTCAGTAATGAACTCAAATTCTCAGATCTACAAGTTTATAAAGAACTTGTCTCGATTTCTCAGATCTGAGTTTTAAACCCATAGATCTAAATCGATTATGCATGCATAATAACAGATCTCAAATGATCACAGAAGAAAATGCTCAGATCTACGGATCTGTCACAGATCCGTAAGGAAGCAAAAAAACTTCGAGATCCAGACAAATCATTAGATCTAGTATAGATCTTCAAAATCAGAGATCAACTACCGAACCATAGCAGATCCATAAATCCCCCATACTTACATAACTTTTAACAGAATCGACAAGATCTAGTTATAACTTATGAAGAACATCATAGATCTAAATAAGCATGCAACGATCTACAAAGATTTCACCACAGATCTTAAAGATCTCAGAAATCTTTTCGAGATCAACATAGAGTCGAAAATGATCCTCGAAATTTAGTCAAGTTCATCACAGATCCGTGGATCTCAGAGATCTCCTCGAGATCTCATCATAGATCTTTGCAAAGAGGAAAGACAACGGTCAGATCTAGAGATCTGACCTAGATCTACAGACAGAAGGCTAGGGTTTACCCTCAAGAAGTCGAAGCCTCGAAAGCTCGCCGGAGAAGAAGAGAAGAGTCAGATCTGGAAAGGAAGGCTCGGTCGAAGCAGCGCCTAGGCGTCGAGAGAGACTCGCCTAGACATGGCCGTCGTCTTCATCGCCATCGCCATCATCATCGGGGTCGTCGTCATGGTCGCCATCGAAGTCACCGTCAAGTCGCCGGCGGAACTGGGGAACCCAAGGGTCGGCGGAGAACTCTCGAGAACGGCGGGGTTCTCGAAGGGTCGACGGAGAAATCGAAGGGGCGGTGGGAGAATCGAGAGGGACAGATGGAAAGAATGGCCGGCTCCCTCTCTCTCTTCAGACAGTCGGTTTTAATAACGAATAAAAAGGAAATATGCAATAAGCCCCCCCCCCCCCCCCCCCCCCCCCCTTAAACACTTAAGCGGATGCCCCTCCTCCTTTTCATATTTATAACCCGCACCATTAAAACAATTAGAAATTACACAAAGCCCCCCACCCCTTCCTATTTAAACAGTTTTTGAAATATTTAAATAAAAGATTGTTACAATAAAATGAGAAACACTAGAAAGTTGTTACAATAACTTTCCAATTGAAAAATTGTCCAAAAATAATTCATTCAATATATTTCCAAATTATAAATTAAAATTAATAACAAGTATATCTTTTATAGAAAATAAATTTATTTTATTTAAAAAAACTGGGAAGTGGAGTTACAAGTACAAACAATATAAATTCAAACAACATGTCTTGTAAGACAGGAAGTAAAAATTGTAAATAATAATATTTATTCAAGTAATCTCTTAGATTGTTAGAAAACTTACTTATTACTTTTTCTTGTAAATAGCATACAAAATAAAATAATAAGATTAGTGCTACCAGTCTACGGAAAAGTCGTGATTATTCGAGGTCTATGTGCAGATTTATTCTCGAATCCTCTTAGAGGTAAAATCTCTTGCTATTGAAAATTGAAAAAATTTGAATGAAGAAGGATGATAGAATATTGATTTCTAGTTCACGAGGAGGAGGACAAACTATGGTTTCTTCATCTTCCTTTTTTTTTAAAACACAAATAATTAGAAGAGATATATAGACACCCATCCAACAAGCTTAATAAGAGTAACTAAAATTTAATGGCTAATTATTTAGCCATTTGGTCACTACACCAGCCAATAAAATAATAATGAATAGGAAAATAAATATTGAAACCGTCAAAAATAAAGAGTTTAGGAAGTTGGTTTTTTAAACAATAACACAACTTTTTTTCTCGTGTCGCTGTATGTAACAGCAAAGAAAACCCTCAAGTACTGATAATGAGCTACGACTGTTTATATGTAATTAAGTTGATGGGGATATGATATGGCAGCTGAGAGCTTTTGCAAACGAAGATAAACCCCAGGTTCAAATGCCAGGCGACAACAAATATGCACAACTTGACAATTATACTTGTCTTAGGCGATGACAAATGCCAAGGGGCCTTGAAGCAGGAGGTAGAAGATTGAATGTGGTACCAAAACCTGCCAAAAAAAAAACTCAAGTAGGTGGTAATAAATTACCAGTGTGTGTGAAAATTGTGGACAGTGAGTCCAACTGGCATGCAACGCAGTGTGCACAAAGTCTCGTGCGTTACGTCGGATATTGCAAAAAAAAATACTAGTGTGGTTGATTAGCATAATTGACATGTTCTTTTCCATTTCTATACTTGATGATTTGTGGATAATCTCGACTTTGCGGGTAGCTTTAGTGTGTTCTTGCCTCTAGCGGGCCTGTCTTACATGGACATGCATACTCATCTTCGAGTGCTTAACATGCTCGTCGCCATCTGGAGTACGTTGGTTCAGAGTTGCAGAAACAAATTCTGCATTAGTAGGAGTCTAGTGGCATTGGGATGTGCATTTTTATTTTGTTCTGTATACAATTGTAAGACCCTGACCTAGATGTAACTTTGAGAGGTATATTATCTTATCCTGATGAATTATCTCAAGCAGGATGTGAAACCATGGAACCTTCTTTTTATCATAATGTTGGTGCAACAGAAAGCATCTAAGAGCGTTAAGATCGTCCATAGTTGCATGAAACTCACAGTATAGTTGACGAGTCTCCGAAAACATTTTTGTTAGTATTTCTGTCCACAGCTAGGGGTGTCAACGGATATTTATTGGCAGGGGCGGATCCAAGCATTGCTTGCGGTGGGCTCAAGCCCACTCCAATTTTTTTTTTTTTTACTCCATATAAATTTTATTTATAGGTTTGCCCACTTGTAGCCCACCCAAATTTATGGTAGCACATCCCAGCTACAGTTTTTGGATCCGTCCCTATTTATCGGTACGGACATGACAATATCTGTATCCGTATCCGTATCTGTGTCCGATTTTTTTTTTTTTGTAATATCCGAATCTGATCCGATATCTGAACAGATATCTCTTTTGACACTTCGAATTCGTATCCGTCTAGTTTAACGGATATCGGATAATATCCGATCTGATTAGCTAAAAAATTCGAATGCTATTATTCGAATATCCGAAATCTGAAATATTAAAAATTTAGTTATTATCCGAATATCCGAAAACTAAATTCAATTACTCTACATATTTGAGTCATTTCTTCTTCTGTTGTAAATTGTAATTAATATATATTACTATTATATATAAATTATATTATAATTGATTTATGTAAAAGTCATTTGAGAATAAAATTCTTTAGTCTCCTCTATTAATTAATATATATTACATATACATTATACTATAATATATATAAAATTTCGGATATCCGAATCCGATATCCGAAATTTATAATTTAAAGTCGGATTGGATATTAACGGATTCGAATACCTTAATATCCGAATTCGTATCCGAAAAAAGATAATATCCGAAAAATATTTGGATATCCAAATTCGATATTCGAAATTTCGAAAAATGTCCAAAAGTTCGTATACGGAATCAGATCGAATTCGAATTTTCGACTATCCATGACAGGTCTATCCACATGTAACGTCCCAAATGTTACACCCCGTCCGAGATCCAGTTGCATAACCTTTTCACGGACCAAGGTTATGCGGGAAGCTTCCAGAACATTCTAGAAGATGGCGGAAGGCTCTAGAAGATTGTGGATCTCTCCGGAAGGCCCAAGATCGTTCTAGGAGGCTCAAGAAGCTTCTGGAAGGCCCTTGAAGTTTCCTTTTATGTTCCTAGGGAATAAACCTAGAATATGCCATTCCAGTTATGGTAGAAAGTAATAATCCTTGGAATATTCCTTTCAGGATTTTTCTTGTATTGCTATATGAGCACTTATAAAAGGGGGGAGGCTTTCATTTGTTCCTCACCATCCAAAGTTGTAGCATTTTCTAGTATAGTGAAGTTTTAATCTTCCACTCTCTCTCTCTTTTGCTCCACATTGTTCTCAATATCGCCTTAGCGAAGTAGCTAAGCGGGTTCGGGAAGGCTTGTACGACTCTTCGAGGAGGAAGATAGTGCGCCGCACGGGACGAAGTACTAGCAAAACACTAAGTCCGTGATAAGTGGTATCAGAGCAAAGGTTCGATCGCCGTCATGTCTTCGACCGAAGCCATCATCAATGAGGAACCCGCACAACCCTCATCACCTAAGGAGAAGGCAAAGATCTCGAGGAAGGGCAAGAGAAAGGAACCTTTGGTGGAACGGGCTCTTGGCGAGTTGGCTGACCGGGTTGAGATGCTGGAGAAAGGCGTGACGGGCGTCGAGTATCAAGTGGAGCAGAACCAAGCGGCTCACGAGGAATTTGCCCAAGGTTTGGAGGCGGATGTCGCCATGGCTATGACGGAGTTCCGAGAGCATCTCCGCAAGATGCAGGCCGAGTTCGAGGAGGAACGAAAGGCCACGAAGGCGGAGATTGCTGAACTACGTAAAGAGCTACAAACCAAGGCGGAGGTCCTCGAGAGGGCCATTGCTGGTGGTCCGACTCCGAGGAGGGAGTCGACGCAGAGGGTGAAGTATCCAGAACCCAAATCCTTCACTGGCGTACGGGACGCGAAGGAGGTGGATAACTTCATCTGGAACGTCGAGCGCTACCTGAAGGCGGTCCGCATCGAGGATAAGACCGACAATGTAAACACAGCGTCCCTATATTTTTTTGATGATGCTATGCTGTGGTGGCGACGCAGGTGCATCGATATAGAAAAGGGGCTCTGCAAGATTGAGACTTGGAAGGATCTCAAGAAGGAGATCAAGTCTCAATTCTACCCGAAGAACGTGGAGTATGTCGCAAGACGGAGTTTATGACAACTCAAACAAACTGGGTCCGTCAAGGAGTATGTGGCAGAGTTCACCCGCATGATACTTTCCATTTCCACTATGGACGAAGAGGATCGCCTGTTCCACTTCCTGAAGGGTCTACAACCATAGGCGGCACAAGAATTGTAGAGGCAAGATGTGTCGGATGTGAACGCGGCTGTTGTGGCAGCCAAAAATCTGATGGAGAATCGACGGAATGATGCCCCAAAGATCAAGGAAAAGACCACCACCAAGTTCAATGGTGGGGGAGCGAAGAAGAACAATGGAAAGGGAGGCCCGCCGCCGAAGGACAAGCCGCAAGCAAAGCCTTCGATGGAGCGGAAGATCGAGTGCTATGTGTGCGGTAGAAATCACCTCGTACGGGACTGTCCGAACAAGGGCAAGAGGGTGAACGCGGTCCAAGGCGAAGAGGCCGAGGACATGGAGCCTAAGAAGGGGGCTCAAATGGGTGCCCTGCGCCTACTGAATGCTTTGAAGAGAAAGGCGGTCGTGGCCAAAGCCCAGAATCGGGAGCTGATGTATGTGGACGTGAAGATCAACGGCCACAATACCAGGGCGATGGTCGACACGGGGGCAACCCATAACTTTATCTCAGATGCGGAGGTCCGACGCTTGGATTTGGCGCTGGAAAAAGACTCAAGCACGATAAAGGCAGTCAACTCTGAGGCACGTCCCGTGCAGGGGGTGGCCAAAGAGGTGAAGATCCAAGTGAGAGACTGAACGGGTGTCACCAGTCTCACGGTAGCACCACTGGACGACTTTAACATGATCCTTGGAATGGACTTCCTCACTTCGGCAAAGGCGGTCCCAATATCGCATCTGGGAGTCGTCGGGATCATGGAGGAGAGCTCTCCGTGTATGGTGACAACTACACGAGGCAAGCTTACGAATGGGAAGGCTCTCTCTGCATTACAACTCAAGAAGGGGATGCGACACGGAGAGATGACTTACCTTGTTGTGCTCAAGACGGAGGAGGCACCCGTGCAGGGGGATCTTCCGCCTGAGATCGATGACGTCCTTGTGGAGTTCGGGGACGTCATGCCGAAGGAGTTGCCAAAGAGGCTACCTCCGCGAAGGGAGGTAGACCACGCCATCGAGTTGGAGCCGGGCACGAAGCCGCCCTCCATGGCTCCGTATCACAAGGCCCCGCCCGAGCTGGACGAGTTGAAGAAGCAACTCAAGGAACTGTTGGACGCAGGATTCATCAGACCATCAAAGGCCCCGTATGGTGCACCGGTGCTGTTCCCGAAGAAGAAGGACGGAAGACTTCATTTCTGCATCGACTATCGTGCACTAAACAAGGTAACTGTCAAGAACAAATATCCCATCCCGTTGGTGGCGGACTTGTTCGACCAATTGGGAGGTGCGAGATACTTCTCCAAACTTGATCTGCGCTCGGAATATTATTAAGTCCGAATTGCGGAGGGCGACGAGGCTAAGACGGCATGCGTGACGAGGTATGGCACATATGAGTTTATGGTTATGCCTTTTGGTCTAACAAATGCTCCTGCAACTTTTTGTACTTTGATGAACAAGCTCTTTCATCCCTACCTGGGTCGGTTCATCGTGGTCTACCTCGACGACATCGTCGTGTACTCAAACACGATGGAGGAGCACATCGAGCATTTAAATACTGTCTTCCAGGTGCTAAGGGAGAACGAACTCTTCGTCAAACCGGAGAAGTGCTCATTCGCACAAGAAGAGGTATCGTTCTTGGGGCACTAGATCGGGCATGGCAAGATATGGATGGACGGCACAAAGGTCCAGTCCAAACGGGAGTGGGAGGCTCCCACCAAGCCGACGGAGCTACGATCGTTCCTTGGCTTGGCGAACTACTACCGGCGGTTCATCCGAGGATATTCCACCATCGCAGCGCCTCTGACTGATCTACTGCGAAAGGATCGGGCGTGGAGCTGGATGCCCCGATGCGAGGAGGCATTCGAGGCACTGAAGTGGGCTGTGACGGAGGAGCCGGTCTTGTCTCTACCGGACTACTCCAAGGCGTTCGAAGTGCACACGGACGCGTCCGACTTCGCCATCGGTGGGGTGTTGGTGCAGGAAGGACACCCCATCGCGTTCGAGAGCCGCAAGCTGAATGACACTGAGCGGCGCTACACGGTACAGGAGAAGGAGATGACCACGGTCCTACATAGCTTGAGGACATGGCGGCACTACCTCTTCGGCACCAAGTTCGTGGTCATGAAGGACAATGTTGCCACGAGCTACTTCCAGTCCCAGAAGAAGCTATCTCCGAAGCAGGCGATATGGCAAGATTTTCTAGCCGAGTTCGATATGGTGTTGCAGTACAAACTCGGAAATAAAAATCAGGTGGTCGATGCACTTAGCAGGAAGGCCGAGCTCGCATCTGTGTGCTTGCTCAAGGGGGACATCCTGGACCGTGTTCGAGTGGGAATCATGGAGGACCCACTAACACTGGCCATAGTGAAGCTTGCCAAGGAGGGGAAAACGAGAAGGTTCTGGCTGAAAGACGGACTTTTCTACACCAAGGGCGACAGGGTGGTCGTGCCTAGGTGGAGTGGCTTACGGAGACAGCTCCTCAAGGAGTGTCATGACACGAAGTGGGCTGGACACACGGGACAGAAGCGAACCTTGGCGCTGGTGGAGGCCGCATACTATTGGCCCTGCATGCGCGAAGATGTGGAGGACTTTGTTCGCACTTGTCTTGTGTGCCAACAAGACAAGGTGGATCATCAAAAGCCCGGGGGCCTGCTGGAGCCTCTTCCCGTGCCAAGTCGGCCGTGGGAGGGCATTTCGATGGACTTCATCTCCGCCCTGCCGAAAGTGGGGGCGCTTGGGTCCATTCTCGTGGTGGTGGACCGGTTCTCAAAGTATGCAACCTTCATTGCTGCTTCGACGGACTGCACAATAGAGGAGGCCGTGCGACTGTTCATCAGCCACGTGGTGAAATTCTGGGGCATCCCGGTCAACATTGTCAGCGACCGAGACCCCCGCTTCACGGGAAAGTTCTAGACGGAAGTGTTCAAAATCCTTGGGACGGACTTACACTTCTCGACCAGCTTCCACCCGCAGATGGACGGGCAGACCGAGCGGGTCAACTCGCTACTCGAGGAGTACTTGCGGCACTTTGTGAGTGCCAACCAGAGGGATTGGGTGCATCACCTCGACGTCGCTCAGTTTTGTTACAATCTTCAACGGAGCGAGTCGTCGCACAGCAGCCCATTCGAGTTGGTGATGGGTCGCCAACCGCTTGCCCCGCACACGCTGAGTGCGGGGTCCTCGAGTAGAAGTCCCGCGGCCAACCAGTTCACTTCAGATTTCAAGGCAAAGGCGGACATTGCCAAGGCATTTCTGGAGAAGGCCGCGAGGAAGATGAAGAAGTGGGCCGACGTGAAGCGAAGGCCGGTTGAGTACAAGAAGGGGGACATGGTGCTGGTGAAGCTACAACCGTAACAGTTCAAGGTGTTCCGCAAGGTGCACAAAGGACTAATCCGGAAGTATGAAGGCCCCTTCCCCGTGCTCAAGAAGGTAGGCAAGGTGGCCTACAAGCTTGAATTCCCTGCCAAGCTGAAGATTCATCCAGTCTTCCATGCAAGTTGCTTGAAGCTGTACCATACAGACTTGGAGGATCCCTATCGAGGAGTTCCGAAGCGACCGACGGCGACCATGACGACTTCCTTCGACAAGGAGGTGGAAGCCGTGCTGGACAGGAGGACCATTCAGCGACGAGGCATGTTCCCGTATGTGGAGTACCTCATCCAGTGGAAGGGCTTGCCTTACGGCGAGTCTAGCTGGGAACGTGCTGATACGCTGCATTAGTTCGAAGTCGAGATCCAAGTGTTTCTCAGCGAGCATGGTTGACGAGGACGTCAACGCCTTAGGTGGGGGAGAATGTAACGTCCCAAATGTTACACCCCGCCCGAGGCCCAGTTGCATAACCTTTTCACAGACCAAGGTTATGCAAAAAGCTTCCAGAACATTCTAGAAGATGGCGGAAGGCTCTAGAAGATTGTGGATCTCTCCGAAAGGCCCAAGATCGTTCTAGGAGGCCCAAGAAGCTTCTGGAAGGCCCTTGAAGTTTCCTTTTATGTTGCTAGAGAATAAACCTGGAATATGCCATTCCAGTTATGGTAGAAAGTAATAATCCTTGGAATATTCCTTTCAGGACTTTCCTTGTATTGCTCTATGAGCACTTATAAAAGGGGGGAGGCTTTCATTTGTTCCTCGTCATCCAAAGTTGTAGCATTTTCTAGTATAGTGAAGTTTTAATCTTCCACTCTCTCTCTCTTTTGCTCCATATTGTTCTCAATATTGCCTTAGTGATCTAGCTAAGCGGGTTCGGGAAGGCTTGTACGACTCTTCGAGGAGGAAGATAGTGCGCCGCACAGAACGAAGTGCTAGCAAAATACTAAGTCCGTGACACAGCTTTCCAGAATTTGTAAACTTTTTTCAATGAGCATGACATGTCATAACTACACTGCTAGCAGAACATAATATTCATTAGGCTGTAGTTGTGATCCCAATATATATAGTTATTTTTTATAATGCGCTCTGTTTCTTCAAATTGTCCCATTTGTTTTTTTTAAGGGGTGAATGGTATCTTTATTCATTAAACTGATTGTGGGGAAACCCACTGGTAGTCTCCTCTGCAATGAGACTACAGATATATTCAGGTCTTAAGAAAAAAACTAGAAGAAGATGAAGATCGGATGGCATAGTTTGTTAGAGTGTGGGCAACCCTATTCCCAGCTCTCTTCACAAATAAGATGGTGGGCGTTGTCGAAGCAAGGTCGATCTTCCTTTGCGTAGCGCGAACTATGTCGGCAACCCTCCATGGCGTAAGCTCTTGTTCACCGTTGAAGATCCTGTTGACAGTGAGGGAATCCCCTTCTATGCAACCCCAATCTCCTTACCATACCTTGTCGAACAGCATAGCTCTCGGCCGCTAGATTATTTTCCATTACGAAGTATTGTGCTGAAACCCACGTCCTGGCTGCAACAAATGATCCCTCTGAATCTCTCGCGACCGCTGCCGCAGCAATGGTGGTAGCAGTAGTGGCCCCATCGACGTGTAATTTTGATGATGTCTTTTTCAGGCGGAGTCCAGCGCTCCACCCCATTATTGGAATTGGGAGCTCCTCCGTCCTCTTCAACTGGTTGGAGTCATCTTCTGAGTAGCTAACAAATAGCTTGTTTGCTCTAGTTATGATATGGTAGATATTCGGGACTTCATGTCTGAACACGCACATACATCTGGCCTTCCACAATGACCAGAGTAAAAATGCTCCCATCCTAAAAAATGTTGTGTGCTTTCGGATCTTGCAGCCATTGCTTAAGGAGAGTGGGGATGTTAAAATGATGTTAAATCCTGGGACCAATCTGACTTGCAAACTAGGCTGCTTTGGCAATGTGACAATGCAGGAATAGATGGTTCTCGTCTTCGTTATGATTGAGGCATAGAGGGCATAGTTGGGATCTATTTGGTATATTCTTGTTAATGACAGAGAAGAGGGGAAGGGCTCCGTGAAAGAGACGCCATATGAACATTTGGATTCTAGGTGCAATAAGCTTCATACTCCACAGACGACTCCATGTATCGTTTTTTGGAAAAATTCGATAGAATTCCTAACGCAAGCAATCAGAAGAAGTAAAATTCAGAAGAGGAATTAAGAGTTTAGGATTCGAGGCACGTTACAAACGCTGTCCTTAGAATAGAATTTCGCCCCCACAATTGTGCAGCGGGTTCCAGCGATCTATCCCCAAGATACAACGAATCCTTCGATCCACAGCACCGTGCACCCGGTAGTGAATCCCTCGATCGATCACAGCCTTACCCAGAGAAAGAGTTGGACGGAAGGAGAAGGAGGAGGGTTCTGGTTGCAACTTTTCTCTTCTGTACGAACAGAGTTCCGAACGGGGGAGAGAGAGAGAGAGAGGGAGAGAGAAAAGATTTTTCGTATCTTATTGTCACGACCCGTATCCGCTTTTCGGATACGAAATGTGTCCAAGTCCAGCCTACGCCGCAGAGTCGGCGGTAGTACACTGTCTAATACAAGTCACGACAATCTAGATTCACATGGTAAACTAAATCTCATCCACAGGAATAATCATGTCACAGTCAAGATCAATGAAAAGACATGAACTGAATAATAATGAATAAACTGAATATCAAGAATCACTGTCACGTCCGGTGGACACAAATCCACTACAAATAGACGAAAAAATAGAAGTATACATGGAGTAACTAACTGAATAAAACTGCTAATCTAGACCACTTCAAGTGCAAGCGATGCGATCTGGTGCTGGCTCAACCCTCTGGTCTGCTCCTAACTCAAGCTCGGCTAACCTGAGAAGATCATCTGGTCCTCAGAGAACTAGCAAGATACATAAAAACGAGCCTTTCTAACAGTTTATTATGCATAGAGAAAGATACAGAATAAACAAGTAAAACTGAGCAATGAATAAAGCACTGTCTACACATAGATGAACTGCCGAACAAGGACTAGAAAACTCATGTCAAGATGTCAACGAATAGCCGAAACGAATACTCAAACCCTCGTCCCTAGCGTGGACTCGCAGGTTTGAACCACTAACCCTCGTCCCTAGTGTGGACTCGCAGGCTAGCCTCTACTACTAACCCTCGTCCCTAGTGTGGACTCGCAGGCTAGCATCACCCTCGTCCCTAGTGTGGACTCGCAGGCGTAACCCTATTCCACTAACCCTCGTCCCTAGTGTGGACTCGCAGGTTAGCATCTACTACTAATCCTCGTCCCTAGTGTGGACTCGCAGATTAGCATCACCCTCGTCCCTAGTGTGGACTCGCAGATTAGCATCACCCTCGTCCCTAGTGTGGACTCGTAGGTGTGGACCAATAACTACTAACCCTCGTCCCTATCGTGGACTCGCAGGTTAGCTTCAAGGTTCAAGACACGGAGGCACGACTCAATCAAGGCATGATCAATAAGATACAAGGCAAAATGTGAACACGGCCTACAAATGATACAAGTATATAAACAGAATATGAAAGATACATGGCAACAATATGAGAAAAACTGGATAATAATGAAAGACAGTGCATGTAAATAAAGCTGTGTAGAAGGACAAGGTATACTTGCCTTAGGTCCTGTGCTGCTGGTACGGGTCAAGAATCCGTGTCAATGTCCAAGTAACCTATTTTTAGAGTTTACGGTGTCAGTAATCAATTCAAAGTCAAGTATAAACTGTCTAATGGTCTTTCTGTAGGCAATTTGGTTCTTATCTTAGCTGGCTGTGCTAAATTTACCTATATTCACTTGTACTATATATGGTTATCAGGAGTATCGAAATACCTTAACCCATTTTGGGAATTTGCTAATGCACCAAATATTTATTACTTTTGTTGCTTCCTTGTGTACTGTACATAGAGCTGACTCATGGGTGTAAATATATTGGCTTTCTCACCTGTTGCATTCCAAGGCTCTGATATGCCTATGGTTCTCAGTTCACTTTGAATTCATGGGTTTTCCCCCTATGATACACACTACTAAATCACCTGTCTATTTTAGACCTATCCCCAACTGACTGACACAACCTATTTCCAACCCTATTACACTCCTTCCTACCATGGAACCATTTGTTCCTGCCATGCTTCTGGATATTAGATTCGACCAAATGCACCCTGTACTACTGGTACAGTAGTTACCACTAGCACACTCATTTGTGTATCGAAAAGAACCTGGTCTTATAATCACAACCAACCTTCTCATTACGACCCAACTTGTGTAATACAGATTATTATCACTACCTGAAAGTGTTAACTGGACTGGTACATGCCAAACTCGGTGGATTGGTCAGTGAAACAAATAAGGTTAACCCCTTGCTACTAGCCTATCCAAGTTACCTGTCATACCCCTCAGGTACAGCTAGTACAAAGTGCTGCTATGCCTGTATACAGGTATCTGCAGTGCATATTCCCCATGTGCAATTCATTTACCAGAGTTAGTCTTCTACCTTTAAGGGACACTGGTAATGATGAGTCTTACATCCACCTTGTTCACCATCCTGTTGGATACAGGATTCTTAACATTCGAATAGGACTTCAGTCCTTTTCTGGCACCAATATGTTGCTATAAGAATTCTGATGTCTACTAATATAATTTAGGCCAAGGCTCTATTCACAATTACATAATTCAAGTCACAGGGAAACAAAAGCAGAACATATATTGGGATGTCTGTTTGCTTGTTTCACCCTGAAACATTAAGGTGACTACAATCATTTGATAAGGCTAATCCTAGGATTAAGGACTCGGACTATTGATATATGAAGTGAACCCACATCCAATGAAGTCTGTCACATGCAGTAAAGGATTTCTGGAATACAGTAAAATGGGACAGGATACCATGACTCCTATTATGCAGCAATGGAGGCAGTGTATGCATCTAGTACAGGCTAATATGGCTGGGAGCATATGTGTATGTATCTCTGGTAGGGGGAGCTGCTATAGGGTTCAACATGCAGGTAAGCTATGCACATTGCAGTGAAGGGTGTCCAAGAGCAGTGTACAGGTATGGGTGTTATGTGAATGCAAGTAATACAGATGTGCATGTGTCAAAGACAAGTGTATGCGACAAGAGGAATACAAAATACAGGACAACACTACCAAGGCTGAACATGAGAGGAGTGGCTAAACTTAGGATACCAATGGCTGGGCCCAAGATGAGATATCTGGACAATAAGGAAATAAAATGGACAGATGGTTAAATGAGGCTGACAATGCAGTGATCAAGTGAAGGGCAGGGCAATGCAAGGCCTGATACTTGTATTCCTAAGGCAAGGCAGAACAGGGCATTCCCACATACCTGATACTCAAAGCAATGAATCATTTGTATTCACCATTCATATTTGAACTGGTCCTATGATAACAGTGGACAGGACAATCTATAATGAGTGGTTTGATAACTACTATGTGGAGGACAGAACATTAATTGTATGAACACTTAAATATCTGACAGAAATGTGACCCTAACCTGGGAACTGCAGGGCATGATTTGAACATGAGGGGAAAATGAAGTGACTAGCTAACTAACCCAGGCAAAAAGGAAAGGACCCTATCTAAGTATGGACAAGTATTGAACCTATATTTGCATCTCATTCTATGAACTGAACTAAAGAAGGACATAACAATCTTGCTGCTGCAACTGAATCTGTGAGGGGCAGTGAGCTGTCCTAAGGGTATGCCTAACCCTCTATTATCTGATATCATGTGTACAGGGTTGGCCAACAACCCAAAACAGTAGATTGATACTTAGATAGAATGGGCAGAAAAATGGCAAGTCAGGACATCCAGTTTAATGGACCTAATGTATTTAACTGATACATTCCTTAAAACTCAGCATATTCATTGTACTTTAAGGAGTCCTGCACATATGATCGATATCCCCTTACTTGAACTGACATGACCCTTGCTTGTATCCCTGATATTCTTGACTTTCCTGAACACACATAGGAACTAGCCTGAGCTACTATACCAATTAGTTAGCCTATCAACTTAGAACCTGCTGCCATCAAAGCCTAGGCTAGAGGTTATTTCCCTTTACACATGACTCTTTAACCATAACCTGCATTCAAAATTGTCAGGGAGCAATATGACCATGAATGTTCTGTACTTTATGGAGGAAAGCTCCAAACTATTGCACTTAAACTAAACATTGAACACACATGTGTTTTCCTCTCATGAATTTACCCAAACACTTATGCTACCATTCTTTATAGGGACGAAAACTCTACCAATAATCCAAAATTAGGCAATTGATGGAAGGGTGAGGAATTACCTGTTGAGTCGAGGCTGGACTGCTCCTCTTCCTTACTGTTCTTACGACAGAGAGGCAAATTGGTTTCTAGGGTTTGCCGAGGGGTTGGGGTCGGCTACCAATCCCCCATATATATACTCGTTCGATCTCCTGGAGAAGATCGGAAAGATTTGATCTCGCTCTTATCTAAAGTTTAAGTGAAGTTTATCTCAAATTCAAATTGAATTTGACTGTAGGGTTCGACTGTAAGGAAAAGTTTTGAATGAGGATATTTGTACTATGGTCCCTGTCATTTTATATATCCTTTTTGGTCCCCCATTGAATTTCTAAATAAAAACATCACAATAAATGAGATATTAAAGGAAAAAAAATCTTCAGCTAAAAATAAAAAGAAAAATTTGGTCAAGGGGTTGACACTTATCCAACAGATCACCTGATTTGATTTTAAAATCAAATCTCTCTGTACGTGGCGAGAATTATCTCCGCGATCCACAAATCCCGTAACGGAATTACGTGGTAACAGTTCTTGCGGAAGACCAGACAATCAAACCAAAAAATTAAATCAAATAATAATTAAAAAGAGAGAGAAAATTACCTTTATACCTTTGGTCCGGTTCGTGGCGCGCAAGCGTGCAAAGTGCTAAGTGCGCGACAAATAAACGCGTCAAAACTGCGCATTAAATCACGCACCCGCTCGCGGGTTGGATGGGATGTAGCCCATCCCCTACACAACCCACTAACCCACTAAGGAGGGAAAAGTCTTATATGGAAAGGAGAACTTTTTCTCTTTTCCCATGTGGGACTAAAAGTATGGAGTGCCTTTTTGAATCACATATAAGTTGCTTCCCAAGCAACAACACATAAAAACCAACAATCCTCCACATGATTCAAAAAGGGACAAAAAGGATATAGATCGATAGAACGATAGGAAAGAGAATAAGATATGGGCAGTTACACTGTGTATCAGAGGAAGGTGTCTTCCGGACTTGAAGCTCCCCTTAGTGTTGTACATTTTATCTATACGGACCCAAAGTGACGTAAGTCTTGAACTTAGGATCCTATTTGTATAGACTCAACGTACACACAAACACATTGCAGGCATTTGATCGTATCAACAGTTGTGCACTTTCCAGCCATATGCTTATCTCGGTTTCTTTAGAGCTCTAGAGAACAGCCCGAGTTCCAATAGAAAGCGGCCCCACTTTCACTCCCAAATAGGTGAATCTTTCTAGGTATTCTGTAATTTATATACCCTACTTTACAAGCCACAGATTCAGTAAGATTTTACAATCAACCTCAATTTTATTGCAGATCAACACTATATAGTAGAGGAATGGTTCATTACAATTACATCTATATAGTGCTTTCCAGTCACACATCATTTTTGTTGTTACCCATTGAACCTTTTCTTGGTACTACCAATCGAAGGTTGGGTTGCCTTTGAGGTGACTCAATCTAAGGGCTTCAACCCCATTCCTCTTGCCGTCTCCAACACTAGTCTCCTCGAGAGACCTTTAGTTAGAGGATCCGCTAGATTGTTCTTTGATCTGATGAAGTCAATTGCAATTACTCCGCTGGACCGCAATTGTTTCACCCGATTGTACCTCAGACGTATATGTCTGGATTTTCCATTATAGCTTCTCCTTTAAGCCTTTGCTATAGCAGCCTGGCTGTCACAGTGTACAGGGATAGCAGGAACTGGTTTGCTCCACAGAGGAATATCTGTTACCAGATTCCTGAGCCAGTCTACTTCCTCACTGGTGAGGTTAAGAGCTATAAACTCTGCCTCCATAGTCGATCTAGATATACAGGTCTGCCTGGTTGAGTTCCAAGCGACAGCAGCTCCTCCCAATGTGAATACATATCCACTTGTGGCTTTGGTCTCATCTGTATCTGAGATCCAGTTTGCATCAGTGTACACTTCCAATACAGATGGGTATCCTCTATAGAATAATCCATGGGATAAAGTGCCCTTCAGGTATCTTATTACCTTTTCTAAGGCAATCCAGTGTGAACTATTCGGATTGCTTGTGTGCCGACTAAGTTTTCCTACTGTATAGAAAATATCAGGTCTGGTACGGTTAGTAATATAGTTCAAACACCTAATTTGCTGAGAATGTTTCAGCTGAGCCACACTGTCTCATTTGTTCTTCTTCAACCTGATACTTGCATCATATGGAGTGCTTACAGGTTTAGAATTAAAATAGTTAAATCTTTTCAAGACCTTTTCTATATAGTGAGATTAGGAGATACCAATTCCCTCAGAAGTGCGACTTAATTTAAGTCCTAAAATCACATCACAGGTCCTAAATCTTTTATATCAAAATTCTGAGACAGAAAACTTTTGATATCATAAATAATATCCATGTCAGTGCCAAAAATAAGAATATCATCAACGTATAAGCACAATATTACGCATGAACTACCAACAGTTTTGCTATATACACATTTATCAGAATCGTTAATAGCAAAACCATAAGATAGAATTACCTTATCAAATTTATCATGCCATTGCTTTGGCGCTTGTTTCAGCCCATAAAGAGATTTAATCAATTTGCATACCTTGTGTTCTTGTCCTGGAACAACAAACCCTTCAGGTTGTTCCATGTAAATCTCTTCCAGTAAATCTCCATTCAAAAAAGCAATTTTTACATCCATTTGATGAATAAACAGTTTATGAACAGATGCAATAGCAATTAACATTCTAATAGTGGCAATTCTAGTAACTGGAGAGTAAGTGTCAAAGAAGTCTACTCCTTCCCTTTGTTTGAACCCTTTAGCAACTAACCTTGCTTTGAACTTCTCAATAAACCCATCAGGTCTTAGCTTCTTCCTGAAGATCCATTTGTAACCAATTGGCTTGCAACCTACAGGAAGGTTAACTAAATCCCAGGTTCTATTTGACATAATAGAATCTATTTCACTGTTAATGGCTTCTTTCCAAAATAGTGAGTCTACAGAAGACATAGCCCCTTGATATGATATAGGGTCCTCTTCAACAAGATAGGTGAAAAACCCTTCTCCTAGGTTTGGTTCTCTTCTAGCTCTTTTACTCCTCCTAGGTTCTACTAGGGTTTCTACTTGAGAACTAGAAGTTGCAATAGGAACTTGTGCAGATATAGAAGATCTAGGGGTTTTATTTTTCAAAGGAAAGACACTTTCAAAAAATGTAGCATCCCTAGATTCCATAACAGTGTTTGCATCAATACCATTAACCTCACTCTTAATAACAAGAAATCTATAAGCAATACTGTTTTGAGCATAACCCAAAAATACACAGTCTACGGTCTTGGGTCCCAATTTTCTTTTCTTAGTAGGGGACAGAGACTTTTGCAAGACACCCACACACTTTGAAATATTTCAAAGATGGTTTTCTGCCCTTCCATAATTCATAAGGGGTTTTATCAGTCTTTTTAAAAGGAACTTTATTAAGAATATGGCATGCAGAAAGTAAAGCTTCCCCCCACGAATTATCAGCTAAACCAGAGCTACCAAGCATAGCATTAATCATATCAACAAAAGTTCTATTTTTCCTTTCTGCTACCCCATTCTGCTGAGGAGAATACGAGGCAGTCACTTCATGTATTATTTCATGCATTTCACAAAAAGAATCAAAATCAGCAGAGGTGTATTCACCCCCACGATCAGACCTAAGAATTTTTATTTTCTTTTCAAGCTGATTTTCAAATTCAGCCTTAAAAGACACAAACTTACTAAAAGCCTCATCTTTTGTTCTAAGCAAGTAAACATAGCAATATTTGGAATAATCATCTATAAAAGTTATGAAGTAACGCTTACCACTACGAGTGAGGACACCGTTTAATTCACAGATGTCGCTGTGAATAAGCTCCAAAAGCTGAGAATTCCTTTCAACTGAATAAAAGGATTTTCTAGGCTGTTTGGTTTGAGTACAAATCTCACATTTATCATTCCTGCTCATATCAATCTTGGGAATTAATTGCAAAATAGACATTCTCTTAACAGAATTAAAATTCACATGTCCCAAATGACCATACCAAACATTGTAGCTATCAATATTGGAAGATATTGCATTTGCAGGAGAAACATTATTATAATCAATATTATTTAAACTAGAAGTAAAATTGTTGCAAGAAATATAAACATAAAGTTTAAATAGACCCCCACAAACATAGCCTTTCCCAATAAAATTTCTGTTTAGAGAGATTACAACTCGATCAGACTCAAAAACTAGTTTGTAGCCATGTTTATTTAACAAATATCCATAAATTAGATTTTTGTTCACGTCCGGTACGTGCTGCACATTATGCAAAGGAAGGATCTTGCCCGAAGAAAACTTGAGGTTCACTCTTCCCTTTCCAAGCACTCTGGCAGCACTCGAGTTTTCCATAGCTACTGATTCGCCTTCCTCAACCTGTCGGTAGGAGGAAAATGAATCAATATTAGGACACATATGGACATTTGCCCCTGTATCAACCCACCAATCAGTAGGTTGATATGAGGTATCAAAATCAGAACATACAGCTACAAACCTCTGATCATCGGTACCGATAGATTCGGTCCCGGCTATGACTATGTGAGCCTGAGGAACAACAGGAGCGTCTGCAGCAGGAGTTCGGCGATCAGGATTCTGGAATCCCTGACCCTTCTTCCTGTGGCGACATTGCCTAGCAAAGTGGCCAAGCTTACCACAGTTGTAGCACTCCCGTCTTGGCCTGTTCTCTTTCCCAATAACAGGTTTTGGTTTCAGAAATTATTTCTTTGCAGGATTCCTGTTCTGGGGGTTATTTCTCTGTTGAAAGGGTTGGCCCTTAGGCTTTCCCTTGGACTCAGCAATATGCAACTTTGCCTCGAATTCATTACTCAAAGGTTCCTTGTCCCTACTTCTACTCTCTTCCTTAATACTGAGAGAAACAAACAGCTCATCTAAGGACATTGGCTCCTTATTGTGTTTCAGTTTTAACCCAAAGGATTTCCAGGATGGAGGCAATTTATTTATGAAGGCAGCAATAAGAAATTTATCAGCTAGTGGCATGTCTTTCTGAGACATCTCGTAAATAATGGTTTGCAGGGTGTCAGTCTGTTCAACAACAGACTTATCATCAACCATCTTAAACTCTAGGAACCTGTCTACAATGTAAAACTCAGAACCTGCTCCTTCATTGGAGTATTTCTTATCGAGGGCCTCCCAAAGCTCTCTAGAAGTGGTAGTTGTGTAGTAGATATCATACAACGTATCATACAGGCAACTCAGTATTTTCTCATGATAAATAAAGTCTGTCTCATTGTATGATTCTAATTCAAAAGTCCTAGCAGGTTCGTGTAGGTCAGGCAGGGTATCAGGTTCTTTAAGAACCTTTGACAGTTTCAAGCAGGTCAACCAGTAGGTCATCCTGCGCTGCCACCGCTTAAAATTCTGACCATCAAACTTCTCCGATTTAGAGGAGTTGTGAATATTGGTCGAGAATTCCTCTGATGTGGAATTTATAGTACGTGCGTATAGGAATAAAGCAAACAGAAGGTAAACAGAACCTAATAAAATTCTATTCTAAGATTTTTGAAAAAATTAGACAGAATTCCTAACGCAAGCAATCAGAAGAAGTAAATTTCAGAAGAGGAATTAAGAGTTTAGGATTCGAGGCATGTTACAAATACTGTCCTTAAAATAGAATTTTGCCCCCATAATTTTACAGCGGGTTCCAGCGATCTATCCCCGAGATACAACGAATCCTTCGATCCACGGCACCATGCACCCGGTAGTGAATCCCTCGATCGATCACAGCCTTGCCCAGAGAAAGAGTTAGACGGAAGAAGAAGGATGAGGGTTCTGGTTGCAACTTTTCTCTTCTGTACGAACAGAGTTCCGACGGGGAAGAGAGAGAGAGAAGATTTTTCGTATCTTATCCAACAGATCACCCGATTTAATTTTAAAATCAAATCTCTCTGTACGTGGCCAGAATTATCTCCGTGATCCACAAATCCCATAACGGGATTACGTGGTAACAGTTCTTGCAAAAGACCAGGCAACCGAACCAAAAAATTAAATCAAATAATAATTAAAAGGAGATAGAAAATTACCTTTATACCCTTGGTCCGGTCCGCGGTGGGCAAGCGTGCAAAGTGCGTAAAAAATAAATGCGTCAAAACCGCGCATTAAATCGCACACCTGCTCGCGGGTTGGATGGGATGTAGCGCATCCCCTACACAACCCACTAACCCACTAAGGAGGGGAAAGCCTTATATGGAAAGGAGAACTTTTTCTCTTTTCTCATGTGGGACTAAAAGTATGGAGTGCCTTTTTGAATCACATATAAGTTGCTTCCCAAGCAACAACACATAAAAACCAACATCTTTGTCATGAGATGACGCGAAACTTCTTGTTGTATGCCTTCGTATTGTTTCATATAATGACTTCGTGCTGAATGCCCCAGTTCATTAGTACCATCTCCGTTGGACAGGTCCGCCTTCAATATGGCTTGTGCTTCAATAGGGGAGAAGATAGAGTGAATCAGTTGGCTCTTCCATATTCTCGTGTTAGGATCCATGAGGTCCCTAACTATCACTGGCATGTTAGGTGCCTTGTTGCTCATAGTCACTCGAGAACCAGGTATGGAGGGGACCCATGGTTCCGTTTCTATAGCAATCCAGCCACCTTTAATTCTCGAATGAATTTTGTCTGCCATCATCTGCCTCATGTCAAGCATCCCCTTCCAAATGACCGAGCTCCGTCTTGTTTCCTTTGCGGCCCAAAAGGAGGATCGATATAGGTATACTTCCTTAAGGAGGCGGACCCAAAGGCTCATAGGATTTGTCAGGAATCTCCAAAGGAGTTTCTCGATTAGCGCCTCATTGACCCACTACTGGAGCTTCCTAATGCCAAGACCACCTTCTTTCTTTGGCCTAGTGATCGTACCCCATGCTGGGGAGTGAAGCTTCTTCTCTGAGGGGTCGTGCCCCCACCAAAAGGACCATTGTTGTCTTTCCAATTTGGAAATGACGGCTGCTGGAATTTTATGTGTCGCCATGAAGTAAACTGGAATGGAGCCCAAGGTAGATTTGATTAGGATTGTGCGTCATGTATGCGATAATAGCTTCGCCTTCCATCCTGTTAGCAGATTCCCGTATTTGTCGGTGAGTGAATTGTAGGTTGATATCCTTCCTTTGCTAAGGAGCAGATGGTGGCCCAAGTACTTGTCCCCTGTACTTATGGGAGACAGTTAAAGCAAGTTAGCGACCCATTGGCGGTCACATAAAGGAACATGTTTACTGAAAAATATGCTCGATTTCTTGAAGTTCACACGTTGCCCTGACCATGCTGAAAAAGTGTTTAGAATACTCTGTGCTGCTACTAGTGAAGCACGCGAAGCTTGTCCAAAGATGAGGATGTCATCAGCAAACAGTAAATACGAGATAGAAGGAGAATACTGATTTATCCGCACTCCATGATGAAGATCATCATGTTCGTATTGGTAGAAGAGTTGCGATAGGATCTCAGCACAGATGATGAAAATAAACGGTGATAGGGGCATCCATGTTGTATGCCTCTCTTCGGTTTGAAATATCCTTGAGGAACTCCATTAATGAGGACAAAAAAATGAGGAGGTAATGCATTTCATTATGAGGGTGAGATCGATTTGATGAAGGGCCACGATAGGCGATTATATGCCTTGGACATATGAATCTTCAGCGCATAGGCTTTTTTCCCCTGGGGAAGAACTTCATGGCATAGATTATTTCCTGTGTAATGACAATTATCAGAGATCTGTCTACCCGGTACGAAAGCATTCTGATTATCCGAGATTAGTTGCGGCATGAGGGGACGCAGCCGCGTTGTGAGAATTTTGGAGATTGCCTTGTACGCGACATTGCATAGAGAGATTGGATGAAAATCTGCTAGAGAAGTCGGGTTAGTCTTCTTTGGGATAAGCACGATATTTGTGTGATTGAATCCCGGGGGCAGCGTCCCATCGTTGAAGAAGAGCCGTATAGCCGTTGTGACTTTGCCGCCTACAATTGACCAGTTATTATGGTAGAAGCTCGCCGGATAGCCGTCGGGTCCCGGCGCCTTAAGTGGTCCCATACTCTTTATAGTGCAGTGGATTTCCTCTGGGTTCGGGATTCTGCTTATGGATGCATTCACATCAGGTGAGATTGGGTTGGGGGAGATACCGAAAGAGGGGTCAATAGCCGTTGAGTTGTCTTCACAGAAGATGGACTTGAAATGATCAAGAAAGATAGAAGAAATCATTGATTGATCAGATGTCCAGCTATTGTCGGGGAGTTGGATTGCTCGAATCTCGTTATCCCTCTTCCTGACAGTAGCTCTAACATAAAAATACTTGGTGTTTTTGTCCCCACATCTTATCCAATGACAGCGGCTCTGTTATTTCCAGTACATCTCTTTGATGGAGAAGAGCTCGTTAATCTCATCAGTGAGAGCATGTTCGTCGTTGATAGACTGGGAAGAAGAAGTCTTTGATTGCAGCTCGAGTAGTTTCTGCTTCATACAGGCTATACGTTTTGTAATGATACCGAAAGTTGATTTGCTCCATTTGTGAAGATTTGTCGTAGTATATCTGAGCTTCTGAGTAAGGTTTCGTCCCGGTTCATTACTTCGAACAGACCAGCAAGCTTCGAGAGTCTCTAGGAAGGAAGGAGGGTTTATCCAGAAGGATTCAATTCTGATTGGCATGCGCTTTCTGGGAATGGGATTGCTAGGGGCGTGATCACTGTTGATGTGCGACAAGGAGGAGACAGAAGCATGGGAGTTCGCGCTACACCACTCAGCATCCGCGAACGCTCGGTCCAGTCGTTCTCGAATGTGCCAGCCCGGTTGTCTGCCATTGGACCATGTGTATGCTGGGCCGATGCACTCAAGATTGATGAGGCCATAATGTTCAATCATCTGACGAAATGAGGAAGCAGCTTGGGAGTCAAACCTGCTACCCCCTCCTTCTCTTCCTTCTTCAAGATTGCATTGAAATCCCCAATACAACACCAAGTGGTTGTGATTGACTCACAATCACCTTGATAAAGTTCCACAGTTTTGGTCGATCAGGTTTTTTGGGGCTACCATAAACATATAGTAAGCTCCATGCTGGGGAAGAAGCCGTTGCGTTAACATTTAAGAGAATGATGTTGTTTGAGGAGTATGAAACAATTGCACTTATTGAGTCATCCCAATCCAACCACAACCCGCCGGAGCGGCCAACAGGTGGAACTGAGTGATGATTATTGAAACCTTAGAGGTGAAGGGTTGCGGATGTATGGTGGGGGGAGACATAGTTTCAGAGATGAAGAAGATGGATGGGCGTGTGGCGGTGAGAAATGATCGGAGTGTCTGGACTGTCGAGCCATTTCTCACCCCTCGACAGTTCCAGGATAGTACTAACATCGCTCTTGTGACTGTTGGAGGTCAGCCGCCACCACCTTTGGTTTCATAGAGATGGGTTGTAGTTGTATTATTCTTCACTTGCTCTGGTAGGAATTCGGCGATACCGATCGCTTCTTGCTCATACAGGAGGGTGCTGTGATTGGAGCCTTGTCTTTGCGAGCCATTCTCTTCCATGTTTGTTTTCGAGGGTTCAAAATGCTTGTAACGAATCCAGTACAGTTGGAGGGCCCTGCTATCAAGGTGGGGATTTCAAAAGTGCCTCATGCACTAGAAAGAGATGGGGGAGGGGATGATTGGGGGGTTGGGATATAGGTTAGTTGTTGTGGTGGGGGATGGATAGGAGAAGGGGAAGGGGTAGGTGTAGATGTGTTGAAGAGACCAGTAATGTGGCTTGCGGGGAGTGTGGTGGTGTTGTCTGTTTCATCTTTATTCTCCGAAGGAGGCTCATATGATATGAGCTGGTTGTTGAGAACGAAGTCCATCATATGCATCGTATCCCGCTCAAGAAGATTGCATGGTGATATAGTTGTCGTATTTTTACGTGAATGTTGCTCCTGATCAGAGTACATGGGATTCTGGGGCTGACATGGATCAGTTGTTGGTGTGGGGGGCACATCAGATCTTATGGAAGGGCGATTGGTGGCTGAATCATCTGTATGGTCACTGGTAAGTGGCGAACGATCTTCGCCCAGCCAGAGGTGGTTTGTGCGATGAGTTGAGGGGGGAGTTACCCCATGATGACTTGTGTCAATCTGAATGTCATGGTCATTACCATCCTGGTTACCATTTGGAGTATGTTTGTACTGAACTCTCATCCCGTACTCATGACCTGGCTCATCGCGCCAGGGTGTAAGTATCTGTGTTTCAGCCCTGAAGTCAGCATCTCTAACTCTTAGATTTAAGAGATCAACCATTCTTTGCTTCTCCTCATCAGACCAATCCTCGCTTATCAGAGAAGTGAATATTTCCTTCTCTTTGCAGTTATTATAGAAATGCCCTACCCTTGCACAGAATAGGCAAATCTTTGGTAATCTTTCATATTTCACGTCCACCTGAGCAGTGGTGTAACCATCAATGGAGGTTGTTATGTTCTTCTTAAGGGGTTTGGAGATGTAGATAAGAATTTTGAGACGGGCAAACGTTCTCCATTGCATTTCATCTTCTATAGAGCATGGCCTAGGCGTTCCAATGGCCTCCGCTATTCTGCTAACTGCTGCCCAGTTCAGGAACTTAGGGGGTATCCTATGGAGTTGTATCCAAAAGTCAGCATGAAGAAAAGATACTCTTCTGGTAGTTTACCTGGGTCGCATCTTTCAATCGCAAGGAGTTCCTCGTTGATACTCCATGGAGCGTCTAGAAGAATTCGATACGCCGCTTCTGGAGATTCAAGCCTTGCCATGAAAGTTCCAGCTTCACGATCCAGATCAGACACCTGGACGGTCTCCGTCGCTCTCCATAGTTTGGTGAGGATGGATGAGAGAGCAATTTTTTAGAAGCATCTCGTTGAGGGTTTGACGGCCAGCGAGGCTGCCTAATGTTGTGGAACAGCGCTTTCTCCGGCCGTAAGGGATATTGTCCCTGCCGGACCTTGGAGAGAGAATACCATTGTCATTTTCTTGAGGATGTCCATGTATGTCGTCATGGAGTGACAAAGCACGTCTTCGAACAGTTGTGGCAGGATTGGGGAGTTTAGGGGTGTGCTAACTAGACATTATGAGAGGATGTTGCTAATGGTTGAGGAGTGAAACTGCAGGGGGACGAAACCATAAGGGTTTCGGCGGAGAGCAAAACCCTAGGGGAGCAAACCCTAGGTTTCGGAGATTATTTCTACTAAAATTGTCCCATTTGTTTAGAACGTCTATTAGCAAAAAGAAAAATATTTAGCAAGCGTTCTGTTTGTTTAATTTTATGTAACTGCAAGTACACCCAAAAAAATAAATATCAAAACATGACCAACAATTTAAATCCCACTTGTAACTTTTCTTCACCGAGCCAGAGTAGTTCTGTTTTCCCCATCAAAGTTGTTGATCATTTCAGTACATGTCACACTTAGGTGGACCGCCGTTGGCAGAGGATGGTGCTCCGTCGGGCTGTTGATCTGTCACTATTGCCCCATTTCAGTACATGTCAAATTTAGGCGGACCGCCGTTGGCAGAAGATGGTGCTCCGTCGGGCTGTGGACCTGTCACCGCCGCTTCGTCGGACACTTTCCACACCTTCACGGATTTGTCGAGGCTCCCGCTGTACAATATCCACGTCTTCCCTTCCGAGTTCTGCTTGGGGTCCGCCTCCACTGCCAGACACTTCACCGGGCCTCCATGTCCCGTCAGCACCGACAAGCAGATGTGTGCCCCACCAGCCTCTCTCCCCCACACGCAGATGGTCTTGTCGGCCGACCCAGAGAAGAGCAGATTGCCTGCAGCTGCAAGGCACAACACGGCCAGTTTGTGCCCGCGAAGGTCCCCGCCATGCGCCAGCCCGCGCTCCCAGAGGTTCACCACCCCGTCCGAGGACCCGCAGTAGACCACCCCTGCGGACGCGTTGACCGCCAGGGCCGTCACCGCGGACTCCTGCCGTAGCAGCGTCTGCACCGCCGTGTGCTTGGTGAGCCCCTTGGGCGCAGGCTCCTTCTTCCACACCTTCACCGTGCCGTCCGCGGACCCCGTGAAAACCAGCCCCTCGAACCCGACCACGACGGAGTTGACCGCATCGTCGTGCGCGTTCACCGACTCTAGGCACTTGGAGTCGGCGAGCCGCCACACCTTGAAGCTCCTGTCCCACGAGCCGGAGTACAGCAGCGCCTGGTCCTCGCTGAGGCAGAGGGTGGACACCGCGTCGGAGTGGCGTATCCATACCCCGCTCTTCTGGCTCTTGCGCCGGGACTCGACGTAGTTGTTGGGGTTCATGGAGCTCTTGAGGAAGTCCTTGAGCCTCGGGAGGGTCCCGGCCCGCTTGTGGGAGCGGGGGTCCTTGGGGGAGACGCGCCAGATGCGGATCTTGCCGTCCTGGTGGCCGGTGAAGATGCGGTGGTCGGAGGAGATGACGATGGCCTTGATGAGGCCGCTGTTGGATTTGAAGCCGGAGTAGTCCTTCTGGTCCTTCCACACCCTTATGTTCTTGCTGTCGGAGCCGGTGTAGAGGAGGTCTCCGTAGGCGGCGAGGGAGTAAATGTGGCCCTCCTCGCGGACGAGGGAGCCAATGAGGCCGGTGCCGGCGGGGAAGAGGTCGGTGGCGGGCGCGTTGGCGTTGGCATTGCCGCCGTTGTTGTCGGTGAAGGGGTTGGTGGACCACGGGGAGGAGGACTGGTTGCTGTTCCAGGGGGACATGTTGAAGGGGGAGGAGGATTCGGAGGTCATGGAGTACTGGGAGTTGGTGTTGACGCTGCTGCGGTCCGAGAAGTAGGTGGGGCTGGCGGCCGAGGAGGAGCTGTTGCGGTTCGACAAGTCCTCCTCGGACGGGGACTTGGCGAGGGGGTCGGAGTGCATCAGGCTGTACTTGGACATCCCCCCTTGCTTGCTTGCTTCCTTCCTTCTTCTTCTTCTTCTTCTTCTTTTATGGTCACCTCCTCCGCTGTCCCTCGTCCTGCTGCAAGGAGAGAGGAGTACTTTATAACGAGGAAAGGGAGGGGATGTTGGCGGGAAAGGTGCTTTGCTTGTGGCCTCCAATCTCTCTCCTCCGCTTCAGGAATGCCATGCAACATTTACCAGGTTTGGTTTTTCCCTGTGTCCTCGTCCGAAACCACAGGCATACCCGTTGAATCGCGCTACTGTAGCTGCACCGTGCAGATTCCAAACCTCAACAAACAAATCCTCCTTTGAAACAACAAATTACAAGTATTTTCCTCTATGGTGCAATGAATTTTCAGTGTCGTTTCAATTTTTGAATTTTTTTTTATAATTTTTTTACAATATTGTATGTATTTTATTTGAAAGCTATTATTCAATTTCTCCTTATTAATATTTTTATTTATTTATAAATTATAAACATATTTTGGTTTTGATTATGTTATTTCTAAATAGAAGTAAATTTTCTAAAATATTGACGTAAAATATCTACTTTATATTATTTGGTCGCGATTTTAGATCTTAAAATAAAATTAGATATTGTACTTATATTGTTTATGACAATATGAACGTTGAGATAAGTAGTTTAAAACTAGAAATTAAAGAATATTTAGATAATCTAATTATTTTATATGGGAAAAAAAAACTATATCGAACCAACAAAGTTCAACCATTCAATGTATTAGTAGCTATGGTTTAATGTCTAGGCTACCTCATGCTACGAGTATACTACAAAGAAAGAAACAAAATAATTTTTTTCCTAACTCAATAATTATTCTTGTATTTAAACTCGTATGCTTAAGATGAGGAAGAAGATAAATCATATTTTGCAATTTTATAGTGGTGAAAGCACAAAAAAAAACTTATCCTACACTTTCTTTTTTGACACGTGATATTCTAATGGTCTCAGTGTCCAAGGTATCATCCAAATTTTGTTTCAGTACAGCTTCAAGAATGCTAAGCAAGAAAAGAACCATGATGTTACGAGATATTTTGAAAACTGTTTTTGCGTTCAAGATTGAATTTGTACGAGACAAATAGACTCAATACCTAAGAGATAAAAAAAAGGAGACATTATCGAAATGGACCTTCAAGCTTTTACTATAGAGGAGGATTTAAGAGCTGAACAATGAAGATTTGAAGATATTGAAAATCGCAATAAAGATTTCAAAAAAGCTAGATGGAGACCGAAGATCAAATTAAAATTTGTATTTTTACTATTTTAGATATTCTAAAACGAAATAAAAATGTCATATTAAACTTCTCAAATATATAAAATTCATTTAGTTTCCTTATTTACATTATTATTTTTTTAAAACTCTAAGTCCATCAATTTTTTGTTTTTTTTTAAACAAAACCGGGCCAACCCGGACCTGGCCTGGACCCAACCCACTTCAGCCTTTTCGGATAGTAGGCCATGCTGGGTTTGGGTTCCAGTCTCTGAATCCGGCCCGGTCCAAATCAGACTTCTTTGACGGGCCAGTCTAGTCCAATCCAACCCATCCACGGCCCGGTCAAATCCAGTCAAACTCGATCTCTGACTGGCTCGTCCCGGCGCACTACACACCTTGATCTACAAATGTGACGGTCAAGTCACATGATGCAATGACACAATATAAGAGAATATCGGCTCTTAGCGAGCAACCTTATAATCAAAGAAAATTAAAATTGATTTAGTTTTCATCTTGAGTCATAAATTCGTCCAAAAAATCTAATATCCCTCTTCTAAATTTACTAATGTTATCGGCAGGTCGAATCTAGTTCCTATACACGATCCACATTGGATACAAAACTATACCTAGGGTTAGTCAATTCGGGATTCTTAGGTTTCCAAGTAGAAATTAAGGTTCTCAAAAAATTTAGACATTTTTTGCAAAAAGCCTTTTGTATCTTATAGTTTAGAAACATGTTAAACACAAAATAGACATGAGGCAACTTGCCATCGTATTAGGGTTGGTCGTGGGGTAAGCCAGCAGATAAGCCATTAGGCTTGGACAGCCCCCCTGATTAGGACAACCTCCCAAACCCCTAAGTCTCCATCTCTTCGCCATTAGAGCCTTTGCGGTCCACCCCAACTCCTTCTTATCAGTTGAACTTGCAATTTTTCATATCTATATTTTGAGTTAACATTGGAAATGTCTCGAGCTGCTCAAGAGTCAGGAGTGGAACTCGGAATCCGAACTCACTCACCGTCAATTCCAGGGACAAACAATTCTGAACACGATATCCTCTATTTTTGAAGTCAAGGGCAAGGGGCAACCAAAATTAGCTCCAACTAGGATAACCCAACTCTCTGGCCGGCTCTGCTGATTGTATTTGCATTCACAAATAATCTTGGGTGGTTCTCCTCATACGGG
The DNA here is from genome assembly GCA_029216955.1 of Iris pallida. Taxonomy (NCBI): domain Eukaryota; kingdom Viridiplantae; phylum Streptophyta; class Magnoliopsida; order Asparagales; family Iridaceae; genus Iris; species Iris pallida. Next base: position 583,436 of record JANAVB010041618.1, on the reverse strand, counting down.
AACACTGTAGTACCCCGCTTCTCGCGGTCCACTATGTAATACCCACGGCTTGCTGACGCAGTCTTAAACTGAGTATTTGGGAAAACCTTTGCCGGTATCGATTGATCACGGATGAAATGCAATGAACCTTTCCAATTAATTGATCGACTTCTATTGAAATAAATCCAAGAGTTTTGTTGGATGTTTTCTTTCGCTGCTTGGTTTTGATGAATGCGTTTTCGTATTGGTTTTCGATGATTGGTTTTCATTGTTCGCTTTCATCGCATTGTGCATTCATTTCGAATCTTGAGATAAAGAAACTGAAGTATGCTAATCGAATGTTGGTGCCAATGTAGAAGGACGCATAGGCGATGCGTGATTGTTGCGTAAGTCCCTCATTCTCTCGTATAAGATTCTCTTTGGTGAGATACTTTAACCGGACGAACATTTATCTCTACGCCCTAAGAAAATGATCTCTAGTCCACTCTTTTGTTGCGTCCCTCTGATCAACGATACCACAATAATAAAAGATAAATGAACTGGATTGCTTGCTAAATAGAACGGTTGCTCTACTTGCTCAATATGATTGCATCCAGGTTTCCAGAGTTTGCTTTACACAAGATATGTTATAGAAAATCTTAATTGGTTTGAGATCGATCGAAATGAAAGAATAGAATCGTGTCCCTATCGAAGAAAACTATCAAAATCAGATGCATGTTGTTCAATATGCCATGAAATATTTTGTCTAATAGAATGCATCCCGTGCATTTGGCTTAGGAAAACTTGTGCACAAGGTACGGTCTCTCGACCAGTTTCTGGGGCGCTGGGGATCGGTCGGCCTAGGAGAGATTGAGCACCCTGAGGTAAAACCTCACGATTATGGGGTGTTATGTCTATCAGTGGGATGGGCTTGTATGTCCCAACTGCTGATCATGGAAAATAACCCATGGGCCACCATGTAGTTAGGTTCATGCATATAGTGGAATTTATTGCAAACCTAACCTGCAGGAACGGAAAGTAAATATGCTTTATATATGCAAATTGTGCTAACCTATTTTGTGTAGGGATGACTGTTGGCGATGGGTAAGATTGTTATAAAATGTTTCTATTGTCATGTTTCTTATGAATTATTAAAAAGAATCTAGACAAGTAGAAAGATCACATAATAAATGTATGCTAGTTTTACATGTTGACTTAGTGCAGATATTTGTGAGTTCGGTCAAAAGCCGCTCGCTAGTACAAGATGTGTACTAACCCATATTATGGGCATCTTTTTCAGCTAGTGAAAAGACAGGGGGATTTCAAGTGAGGCATTAAAGCTCGTCCAGTCCAGTAGAGCTTGTTGGTTGCCTCGAATTAAGCATTTTCAGTTTCAAGTCCAGTTGTAAATTTCCTTTGAAGGTGTCTTTTCATTTCAAGTGTGCAATAAAAGGATATAATGTGTGGGCATTGTGGCTGTTTTGAAAAAGAATTTCAAAGAAAGATATGTAATCAAATTATGGCATTTGAGTCGCAAGCTTTGTACTTTGTAATTCTATCAAGTTATGAATAAAAGAAGTATTTTCTGTTTCAAACATCTGTGTTCAATATTTGGTTTACTGCAATTAAATATGTTGCATGCGTGTGTTTTGCTTTGTCTAGTTGTTTTGTGCAGGTACTGGCCTTGTGCAAGCGCAACTTAGGCTTGCACGGCATCACGCCATAGCAAGGACGAACGATCCCACAGGGATCAAAGCGAGGACGAACGACCCTAGCGGGATCGGAGCGTGACAAATACCATAAATTCACAATGATACATTTATATTCCTCCAAAAGAAAGACAAGACTCCATGAACAATGTAAGAGTGCAATTCTAAAAAGAAATGCTATATATCACCAAATACAAGAGGGATAGCATATAATTAATACAACTTAAAATATGATTGATTATGAAATAAAAGTAAGTATTATTATAGACCAAGGAGAAAACTTTGATACAAAAGGAGGTATCAAAACTTTGATACCTCCTTTGTATGACAAGTGGGCCCTCCTCTTACTTCGTTAAATGTGTGGACATAAAATAGAGTTTGTCACAACCCGCACCCTATTTAGGGGCACGAGAACGTGGGTACGTCCAACCTACGTCGCAGTATCGACGGTAGAACGCTATATAGGTCAACTAGAAATATAACATCTAGACACAAAGTATATAAACCTGTCATCTCCATACGGAGGTATATAATCTCAACTCAATCACAAGACATCTAAGAAAGATAAGTACGAATATCATAAAGATATGATGGAAATAGATAAACTGAAATAGATGCAAGTCACAGACAGAAGTTCAGAAATTAAGAAATAATACAAGATCCCGAATATAAAGTATACTCCAAGTCTCAAATATCTAGATGAAATGCAGTCCAGTCAACCTAGTAGACTAGGTCATTACAGAAGGTACATCCTCTACGGGCACTGTCACCAAAGGTAGATCCTAGTTAAAGTCTTTGTATGTGCCAAACCCGTAGAAGGTCGAGCAGTTAGCATCTAAATCCTCTATAAACATCAACAGGATTATCCTGTCAGGATATGAGCAAGTACAAATGCTAACAGCAGTTCCATGTGAATTGACAAATTCTATAAGAGACAATTATAATAAAATACAAGATGAAATATCAAGACTGAAAATAAATAGTATATGTAAAACTGGATATCATGTCAGTGTATGAAATATTGGAATGTATAGCAGTACAGAAATATCTGATGTATAATGTAAACATAAACAGCGCCTCGAGATATTAGAGCGTTATATGATCGGCTTGGGTTCGGATCAGGCTGTTCCATTTGACCGCCTATGAACAGAAAATATACAAAAATAAGATCAGGCCAGCCACAATAAAAAGCTATGAACAAGTAGTATCAGGTCAGGCTACACCTACGTGCAGTGAGATGGAGACATGAACAAGTGAACAAGAGGATACATGAGGGGTTTGATCACATAACCACTAATAACTCTCCATCTCCGAGTAGTATATGTATCCGGACATATCACATCATGACACAGAATTCTCTAAGAGGGTAACAAATCTTCCTAGGAGTCGGCGTCTATACAAGTACAGGAAATAATATCGAACAATGTACCAATATACCATGTAACCCAGGAATGACATCTCATGACAGGATTCGACGTATACTAGACCGTGTACCATCGTATCGAAAATCAAGTAAAATACTACAATTGAATCGGATATAGTAGATATCAAGATATTTAAAACTATCAGAGAATGTACTCACTTGATACCCTGAGCAACTGATATGTATAGATGTCCAAACAGGAGTCACATAGTCCTATTTAGAGCAGTACAGGTTACAATAAGTTCATAATATAATAATTAAAGTGTACAATACAATCTACATGATACTAGGCCTCTCTAGGTCAAAAGTCAACCATTTGTCAACTCTTAGTCAAATTAAGTCAACATCTAGGGTTTGGTCAACTGTATAATCAAAGAGGTCAACTCTATCTAAGCTAATCATAATTCTAACCATAGACCCACATACTCTAGGATACCTTATAGTACTATATCATATACATATATATATATATATATATATATATATATATATATATATATATATATATATATATATATATATATATATATCATGCATGAATTCTCAACAAGCCACATATACTATGGTATTCCAAATCACATATATCATCTATAGATACTATCCACTTACCCTTAGCCCATATTTAAAATACCTTAACTATTAGTTAATACCTTAGTTCTAGGATCAATACCTTGAAGGTATTAGCCATAATAGCTAATATTACTAAGTATCAATACATATATCTTACATCTCTACTAGTTACCTACTATCTAGGATTACTTTAGCCAATTTATCCTTCATATATACATGGATGTACCCAATGTCTATTACATATACCATTACCTTTACCTACCCATAACATATACCAATATATCTTTTACCCATATCTAAACATTTATCCTTTACCTATATTATATACATATATCCATATATCCTACTATAGACCAATATCGCTAAGCATTTATCCATTACTATACCCTCATACATGTTTGTCTATACTTACCTATGGTGCTTGGTTACTTTCTTACTCATATATATATATATATATATATATATATATATATATATATATATATATATATATATATATATATACACACACCTTATATGTCATAGTACACCAAGATACCCATATATACACCTTATATGTCATAGTACACCAAGATACCCATATATCATATCCACATGGTATAATATACCCCTTATACTATACGTATAAATATATATATCTGTATCCCTATGTATCCTATAATATTTGTATCTATATGATACCTATATGAAATACATATGTTATATTGTATCATTGCTATTCTATGCATACCCATGAGTTATCTTGCTACTAAGGTATTTATCTTTACCCTTAAAATTACTTTAACTGTCTATACATATACATATATACACATATATATACATTTTTAGATAGCATATCCTTAGGATACCATGTTCTACCTAATACTTGACATATCATGTCACGTCCCAGAACCAGAATACTAGAGAGCGGGGGACAGACACAGCCAGCTACGTACATTGAAGTATAATCTACCTCGATATACGGTCACGGCTATCTAGATGCATGAGGGTTTATCTACAAGCCAACAGTCTCTTATGGTCATGAACAAGCCTAGTGTCTCAATCTCAAATAAGTAAGTAAATATTACAAGATGTTAGATCATTAGACATACAAAGTAAGGCGTCCCAAACATCACATATTCAGATGATCAGGAAGCTAGTCATACAAAATATGAAGACTAGCAAGAGTTTCAGTCATACATGATCAACCCTAGGATTTGTCAATCATGTTATAGCCCGTAGGCAGACAGTAAGTAAAGTTGCAAACGAGCTAACACTTGCTCGACGGCTAAACGCCTCAAAAGAATATGTTTACAAGGGAGTAGGAGAGCAAAATAAGAACCCACTCGTTGCCAGGGTTGCGCCTAGTGGTCACCATCTGGCTGGAAGACAGGAAGATCCTCGAAAGCTACTCTAAAATCTGGCCATACAAAACCAGCTGGGTCAGACCCTAGAAAAAGCAAGTGCCACAAGGAAGGCTTCACTTAAGAACTAAAACCAGTATATTAGCACATGATACATAAAGGATAACAAAAGACATGAGTTAAAGAAAATAAGGTGATAAACGATAAGACAACTAAGGGACTGTTCCGGTAGCCAAGTTACAACCCGTAAACCAAATAAGGACCGGGGTTGTGACCCTTCACATGAATAGAGATTAGTCTCCGACCAATTATCGACAAGAGTAAACATAAACAGTAAAGTGCTAAAGTAATCATAGACTGGTATTGCTTAGATAAGACTAGACTGGACTCCATTCATCATTCACGGCCAAACAATGAGTACGGCTTGATACTTTAACTAACTAGGGTTATCACAAGCCTAGTTACTAGCAAGATGTTCCAACAGCCACAAGCCCTGCAGTCTTAATCCAGATTATCCGATCACAATTTGAGAGAGTTGGATTAGGTGACTTAGAGGTGCAAAATATGACAGTGTGCTGGAAATGTGCCCTACTCGACGGCAGGCTACAAGTCCAATTAAAAGCGTCCAAATAATGGGACTGCCTGTAGCTGGGAAACCTCTTCATGAACTACTTAATCACTCTAGTCATTATTCTAGTCAGATTCAGTATGAATCCCTGATCATGAAAATCAGGAATTCATATCCTAAACATGATACAAGACGAGACATGTAGCTTATACAAGCACAAACACCCACGGTGTCAAGACAAGATTTACTTAGCAAGGCATATCTAGATTATCATGTTAGGTTACTTTATCAAGTCAAGAGTGCGTCACAACGGACCACCATCAAGAATTATCATGTCAAGTTACTTGTCAAGAGTGCACCATGACGGGTCACTATCAAGAATTATCATGTTACTTTAAGAGTGCGCCTTAACAGGCCACTATCGTGTTTTATTCTTACATCATTTTGAATGAGATAAACTTGCATAAAATAACTAGTGACATAATCTTGAAGCCAAGAAAAAGATCTACAACTTTCATGTTTTGAGTTTTTTAAGATTTTAGCTACAAAATAGCCCAAACGGGCAAAAACAGTCATTTGGAGTGACCTGCGCGCAAGTTGCGCGGGCAAAATCGCCCACGGCACACGTTGCACGCAAGCACGGTGCATATTGTGCAGCAGAAAACCGTGCGGCGAAGACACTGCACGCAACACTGTTCATCGTCCCGACAGCACCAAAAGGTGTGAGGAACCCATGAACTCAAAAATGACATAACTTTCTCATATGAAGTCGAAATCAAGCGGTTCAAAAGCCAAAATTGGGTAGAATTAAATTTCCTACAACATGGAACCATCAGATTTCGAAAATAACCAAGTTTTAGAGATTAAAACCAAGAAAAAAAAACCTATAAATTACAAACTTAGATCTACAAGAATCCATCCATCAAATCCAAAAATGTCAAGTTCTAAAAAGGCTTGGAATGAAGTAAGAAAGGGAATGGAACAATAAAACTTGAGATCCATCATGAAGCAAGTTGCACTTGACTAGGCTTGGTAGGTGGGAGGAGTAAATGAAGAAGATGAAGAAGTAAATACAAATAATGGAGGAGAGAAAGGAAGTTGACTTATATAGCAACCCCTCTCATCTAAACCCAATATAAACCAAACTAAGCCAAGCCAAGTCATGTTGAACCAAGTTGAACCAATCAAGTCAAGATTTAAACTAAGGCTAAGCTAAGCAAGATAAGTCAAAATACGGGCCACCTGACAATTGTCAGAAATCCGTATATGTATCCTGAAAATACGTATAACGGAAAACGAGAGTAACATATCCAATACCATGATATATATGTCATGATACCTTAATTCATCAAGTATCCCACATTTTTACACCATGTCTTGGCTACCGTACTTATACCCTATGTAACATAACATGTATTCTAGTATCTTATTTCTATTTGTACATATACCTATAGATATCTACCTTTGATCTTCGATACATATATGCATAAATATGTACTGCAATTGATACCAAGATATCTATATCCTTACCCTATGACATGTATAGCTATAGATTATAGCAATATGTTTACCTATATACCTATATATCAATATATCAATATACCCTTCTATTCCATTACCTGTCAAAATTATTCCAGGATACCCTATGCTTACCATACCCTACCAATCATACACACATGGACTCACTCATCCTACTTTTAGCACTTGACATCTTGATATTATCTATTACCTAGTTCTAATACCCAATATCTTAGTATCTTGACCATACCTTATCCTCTCATATACTTATCCAACTAACTCTGTCACTCCCCATTCCCGAAATACGTAAATTTTTGATTTTCTGTATATGGTATCTGGCACATGTATCTTAATTGTATGTATTATGTATTTGTAACTGGCCATGGCATGGAACAGTATCTCGTCACGGATTAGTATGCCACCCCTTGTCCTTGTCTGGTTATAGGCGTTGCTCACTGCTTCGATGATAAGATTTCTGAACCGTATTGTGGCTAGGATTTTTTTAATTAATTTAATTGGTTGTATCATGTAGCATTTAATATGTCATTAGTCATATGGTTTAGAGCATGCTTAAGATTAGGGTTTCTTTGAGTTAACCCAACCCCTATATATATTCTCTTCCTCTCTCTCTCTCCTCATTCACTCTTTTATTTATTTTCCTCAAACAACATTTAGGCAAGTACACCTTGCACTAAATGGAGAGATTCTTGTATTCTCATTTCTTGATTTTTTTTTTTGATATTATTTGTCTATATTGTTCTTCTCTTTATTCTCTACAAATTTAGTTCTTGAAGCTTTTGATTTTAATGGCTAGTTTTGTGTAGATCTAAGTTTCTAAAACTAGGGTTCTATGGATTTTGTGATTTTAATCTATCAAACTTTCTTACTTTCGAAAACTAATTGTTCCATGTGGTAGAAAATTTCGTTCTACCCTATTTTGACCTTTGAAAGTCCTAATTTGGAGTTATTTTGACCAAGTTATGGACATTTGAAGTTCTTGGGTTCCTTGGAGTTCATCCTCGGCCAAGTGGGGAAGAAGAATAGTGTTTGCACACTCTTGAGTGCAAAACTGCTATGGGCGCATAGGCTTTCATTTTTGCATATGCTATGCACCCACAAACAGTGTGGGCGCATAAGCTTTGGACGCATAGACCTTGGGCTCATAGTCTTCATGAGTGCTCATAGCCTTCATGGGTACTCATAGTCTTCATGAGTGCTCATAGCCTTCATGAGTTCTCATAGCCTTCATGGGTACTCATAGTCTTCATGAGTGCTCATAGCCTTCATGAGTGCTCATAGCCTTCATGGGTGCTCATAGTCTTCATGAGTGCTCATAGCCTTCATGGGTACTCATAGTCTTCATGGGTGCTCATAGCCTTCATGAGTGCTCATAGCCTTCATGGGTACTCATAGTCTTCATGAGTGCTCATAGCCTTCATGGGTACTCATAGTCTTCATGGGTGCTTATAGTCTTCATGGGTGCTCATAGTCTTCATGGGTACTCATAGTCTTCATGAGTGCTCATAGTTTTCATGGGTGCTCATAGTTTTCATGGGTGCTCATAGTCTTCATGGGTACTCATAGCCTTCATGAGTGCTCATAGTCTTCATGGGTACTCATAGTCTTCATGGGTGCTCATAGTCTTCATGGGTACTCATAGTCTTCATGGGTGCTCATAGCCTTCATGGGTACTCATAGTCTTCATGGGTACTCATAGCCTTCATGGGTGCTCATAGTCTTCATGGGTGCTCATAGCCTTCATGGGTACTCATAGTCTTCATGGGTGCTCATAGCCTTCATGGGTGCTCATAGTCTTCATGGGTACTCATAGCCTTCATGGGTGCTCATAGTCTTCATGGGTGCTCATAGCCTTCATGGGTGCTCATAGTCTCCATGGGTGCTCATAGCCTCCATGTGTGCTCATAGCCTCCATGTGTGCGCATAACCCCCTGGTATGGGCGCATGACCTTATATGCTTAGTCGTACACTTCCATGTTTTCTAATTCGTCTAGGTTGCACCCCTCTAGACCTATCATGACCCTTTTTGTTTATTGGTATATTTCGTGTCTTCCTGCTAGTTCCTTGGGCTTTGACACGACCTTGGTACGACCGACTTTGCTATTTGGGGCGATAATTCTTATGCATCAATACGGTGCAGAATTCCCATGCGCCGGTGCAGTAGCCGTTTTACTATTTCACTATTTTGCCCGTTTAAATTATTTTGTAGCCAGAGTCGGGCAAACCTCAAAACATGAAAGTTATAGATCTTTGTCTTGGCTTTAAGAATCTCTATGTCTCACTTTAACCAGAATTCATATGTAACTTTTATGACATGAGGGGTCTACGTGACTTTCTGACTTGACCGTGTTCCTGACCTGATTACATGTATACATGTCGGTAGCAGTTCTAAGTGTGTATTAAGATACAATATTAGTATGCACTACGGTGCTATTTAATGAGTGCACTGAGTTATGACTCTGCGTGCTAAGTGATCATTCATATTATATGTTAATACATGTGTACCTTCCAGCACAATCATGGTAATGGGTCAATAATTAATAGTGACATGGTATAATGATTGTTGTTTGATGCATTACACTAAGCATGGATCTAGATTTGGGACTCCTTGAGGCGATATAGATTCATACTTAGGGTACACGTACTATGGTACGACATATAGGAGGATGGCCATGTGACCACGACATGTAATTCCAATATCAAGATATGGTTCATCTAAGCAACTTAATTCGGTAGAAGCATTGGAAGGGAACAGAATCTCGAGATCGTACGTTACCAGCCACCCCAGGTCCTGTCCTGACGTGTCGGGTTGGCCGCCATGGATACAGTTTCATTCGCCTATAGTGGATGACTATATCTGACTCCTACGTGCTATGTGTTATATGTTTTAGCATGGTGGCCTTACGGGGGACCGGTGCATAATCAAAGTACTATATATATATATATAGATAATATATATATAATGGATTTGCTAGCCCTGCTTGGATGTGATACGATCTGAGGATTCCTATATATTGCATTACTGGGATAATCCAGACAAATAATAGAAAGCCGTGGGATTGATTGGCCGCTTGTAAACTGACTTGTTTGAGATATGTTTTCTTCTGTTAGCAACTAAGGAACATGGACTTTCGTGGTGCATGGTCCAACCCATGTCCTTGTTTGGTTGTTGGGTTGGGCTATTCTGCTGCGATAGGCTATGGACCGAAGTCGCGATCAGAAGCCCTTCACCTGCCCATGGTTATAGGATATATCTTATCTCGACATGATATTGACACTGTTTGTCCTTGTTAAGTTGTAAGGGTGACGTATTGTCTCGATGATATGGTATAAGCCTATAACTCTTGAATTAGGTCTTATTATTACGCTTGGGTTTTATCTCACTCTTTTGTGCTCCCTTGTGTTACTTGCTATTCGGGGCCTGACCCCGTTGGTTTTGTTTGGCCAGATCTCGTAGCAGCGCCAGAGGATCCAGCTTTCTACCCGAACAATGGTGCACACCAGGAGCATGGGTGCCAGGGACCACGAGTGGGTTTCTTCTTCACCGCTCTGATAACTTATATTTTGCACTTGGCATTTAGCCATCGGCACCTATTTAGCCGACAGTTCTGGACATTTAGTTCCTCACATAATTGTAGTTAAATCAGACTGCAGCTAACTATAGTTATGTACTATTGACTCTCGGTACTAGCTTATCATTTTGTATATATAGGCTTTGAATCATTTTGATGAAGCGTCGGGGACGCCTTACTGCTTTGCCTTATATGATCATTATTTACTGCTTCTTGTTTTGATTGATTGAGACATAGATGCTTTATGAGACCATAGGAGACTTGATTGTAGCATGCACCCCCTAGTCTCTTGACAGACACGATCGTCGTATGACATTTATATACCTCATATGGAGTAGCTGGCCTAGTCCGTCTCAGTATTCCGGTACTGGGGCGTGACAAACTCTAATACTAATACTTGATACCAAATAGAATACCTTAAGTATCAATACTCACTTATCCTTACTCATGATACTTGAGTGTCACGATACCAATATCCTCATGGTACCCAAGTATCACACTAGTACCTTGCTCACAAATTTAATACCTCTACACATAACTTATCTATATTTGGCTTACTTGATAACCATTTGTATCAACATTAACACACACTAACTAACACATATTACCTAACAGCAATATATATATATATATATATATATATATATATGTACTATATCATACATATTTTTGATAGCCTATGATACCGACATTCACTTGATATCCATACTACATAGGCTCATAGGATACACAAAATGCCTATATCGTATAGTCAGTTTTCTACTTAAAATAAATATTGTACCTATTAGATCTATCACTAAATTCTAGAATTAAAGTATGTTGCAGTCCTTCGTATTAGCTTTCCAAAACTTCAAACGGATCGTATTTTCGTGTCCCGAAACTCCGGGAATCGCGAAAACACCGAAACGCGTTCGTCTTTCGGACCGCTGACACTCAAACAGATTTACAGAAAGTTCTAAATCAAATTTGGCCTATATATATATATATATATATATATATATATATATATATATATATGGAAAGCTAACTTCGATATGGTTCTCTTAAAAAAAGGGGACATTAATCAGAGTCTTGAGCTAGGAGTTATGATATTTCTAAGTTGCTGTGGCTACTAAAAACGTGAATGAATATTATGACAAATTTGTGTTGTTTTGGACAAAAGAAACACATTTATATAACCAAATCTAACCATGTATATCATGAGATACCATGACATAACACCACGTATCCTATTTATGACACATACACCCAATCTCGACTCAAAAAGGACATGAAAGTTTCTTTGGGGACACGTATCGAACACTTAGTGGTCACAAATTTGATTTCCCCCAATTTGTACCAAATGAAATGGGAAAAACCTTCAAATAGGAAGAGGAGAGCCTCAACTCCTCTCTAATGGTACCCTAATGCAAATGGGATAATAAATGAATGTAGTTACACTAATGAAATGAAATAGAAGGGTTTAGAGAGCTCATAACAAAAGGGAGATAAATTTTCAATGTAATTCCTAGATCTAGATCTCCACCAAGCTTCAAGGCTCCAATCCCTTCTTAGCTAGCCAATCGAGGCTTCTCCTCTCCAAGGGGAAGAGAACGAAACAAATTTGGCTCAATTTGGAGAAAATTTGGGTGTAGGAGCAATTTGGGAAAAAAGCTCCTAAATTAGGACTTGAAATGAAAATGGAAAGAGGAAGAAGGTGAAGTGGGGCTTTAATAGAAAAGTGGGCTGCCATATGTTATTGAATTTAGGGTTTAGTTAATTAGGAAAGGTCCACTGTACCCCTTCCTTTAGTTATGACAAGTTAGGAATTGAACCTCCCTTCCTAATTAGGTGTTTAGTCAAGTTTTCTAGCTAAATCTTCTAATCTAGCCAAAGACTAACTTAAGGTCATTTAGGCTAGTCCTAATCATCTAGTTGGATGGTCATGATAAGTTAGTTTAGGTCCTCTAGGATCACTAACAACTATTCTAGTCAAAGGCTAACCATTAGTTATATTCAATAATAACACATATGCACTATTAATTATTTAGATAATTAATCAAAATATAAATTCTAGTTTTGAAAACTAATTTGTCACTCAAGATATAATATGAAATCACACTAATAACAATAATTAGAAAAAAGTCAAAAATATCCCTATTTCGGAAAAGTGGTGGTTACAAGTCTACCCCCATTAGAAAAATTTCGTCCTCAAAATTTAAGATGGTCGTACTCCTTCTAGGTCAAGCCCCCAACAATCAAGGTCAAGAAAATTCTATATAATAACATGCAAGATCATGATTCTAGTGGTCATGATCTCATATTTTCGAACTGGGTCACTACACTATCTATCACAACACAAAATATCCTGACAGGTGCTAATGGAAAGACAGACCTGCTAACCCGTCACCCATAGTGTCACGACCCGCACCCGCTTTTCGTGATACGAGTGCGTGTCCAAGCCCAGCCTACGCTACGATATCGACGGTAATATGTTGTCTAGCCCGCAATAAACAAAATGCTCATAGGTACCAACTGCTCATTCACAACAACTAAATCAACTTTACAAAATTTAGAAGTTTTACATTTGAAGAAGAATATAAGCTTTTACAATTATAGAAAACTACGACACATCTAACTAGTCTTCTATGATTTGGCCATCGAGTCTCTATCTCATCCCGTATGGTCCATAGCGCAAAAGTAGGCATGTCATCCTCACCAATAACAATGATCCAGTTAGGAAAGGAGCAGAGTACAACCATATTGCATTTAATGTTGTTAGCCCAAAATAAGTTAGAACAACGAGAAATAATGATGGCAAAGAGTATATAAAGAACTAGCAAGATATGAACTAGCAATAAACTAACAAGATATGAGGCGAGATATGAACTATATATGGAAAGCAATAATCATGCACGAGTAAGCTAATGGGAAAAGAAACATGAAAATAAAGAACTGAAATACGATCAAGAACAATGAAAACGACTATGTGTGTGAAATACCTTTTAATACGTGAACGGCTGGGCTAATATGGCACATCATACGATGGCTATCCACAATAATAGGGTACGGCTAACTCATACGTGGGGTGTATGACTTAGCTATCCACAATAACAATATTTGGGTTTGTTCACGTACTTACCAAGTATTTTTCCTCCCGACTCACTAACAATCAATAACGGTCAACGATACACTAAGAAGGATACAATAACTACGGTGTCACAATCGTGTCTCAACGGAATTTCAAGCAATGTCTCAACGGGATATCAAACAAGGAAACGATAGAGAAAACATTATAATGAACTGAACCATAATGCAATACTGTACTTGCATGAATCCTTACACAAATCGTAGTCATAAGTCGAGGATGAGGGGATTGCCGATCTAAAAGTTGTCAACCCATATCGTACATCGTACCATGAACCGTGCACGAAAACCACAAGTCAATTCTAAGATTCTAATTCTAAAATCATGGAATAAGTGGCTAAGGGTTTTCTTATCTAATATTAATTAATTCTGGAATAAATTACTTTAAAACCTAATATAACCTAATAATAATCTAAAATATCATCTAAACTAGGAACTTTGGCCAAAAAAGTCATGTTTCCAATTTTGGAAACCATAGCACGCAAATCGAGGCGTGTCATTGACTATCTAGTTAAATATCATGAACTCAAGATTTTAAAAGTGCACCTTGGTAGATTTTAGTGCCATGAGTGTTCTGGAATTGACCGTGCCGCAAATTCACACTTTGGTCAAAAGATATCGCCGTTATGGCTAACCGTGACCAAAACGGTGATTTACATATCAATTCTGAGTTCAACTAAATAACTAAAATATCAAACGAACCTATGAAATTTTGGGAAAATTATGTGTCGGATATCGTCGTGTTATCTTACCAAAATTTTAAATGGATCACAAATCAAAGTTCGAGATCTCTCAGGATCTCGAAAACTGTGTGACATGTCGAGTTTTGGACAACAAACACTCACAGAATTCTCCAGAAATTCAGGGTCAAAATATTCAAAAATAAATTATAAATTACGTAAGTTTACCTCAATAAGAATACAGCAAAAAAATGGCACGCTAAAATCACGTCGGGGTTGACGGCAATCGCTCCGGGAAGTCGGGGGTCTCCAAAGAGCAACTCTCTCAAAACGGCCAAGTGAATATTAGGGTTTACGAAATACTTATATATATATATATATATATATATATATATATATATATATATATATATATGGGAATACTAAATTTTATTCATCATGAAAGGGTGAGTACCAACTCAGGTTACAAAAAGTTGCAAAAAGTTGCAAAAACTAATGTTTACATTTGATTGTAGCCTTTGCAATTTGTCTATGAACTTCTCCTATCAACCTGTCAGGTGATAATCTCCTTGACTATGCGGACGGTCTCGAGATCGAACCGCGGAGGTGGCGGGTGTGTGTGAAAATTGCGATTGTGGGCCCAAATGACATGGCGTTACGAAATACTTATATATATATATATATATATATATATATATATATATATATATATATATATATATATATATATATATATATATAGAAGAGAGAAAGAGGCGGGTACTGTAGCTGTAGTTGGCACCGACAGGTGGGCCCCCCAGGTGGATGACTGGGTAATTATTTATTTAATTCAAAAAATCATTTAAAAATTATTTTATGTCCAAATAAATCAAAATAAATTGCAGAAAAGTGCAAAAAAATTCTAAAAATTCTAGAAAATATTTCTAAGTGTCTAGAATCCAAATAAAATATTTTAACACAAAATATCGTCATGTGACCTCACAATAACTTCCAAAAACCTATAAAATATAAATTCTATATGTTTAAATTATCTAAAAATCCTCAAAAATTCTAAAAAATCCAAAAAAATCCTAGAATATTCTAGAAAATATTTTTATTCATCTAGAGGCCAAATAAAAATATTCGGTCCAGAAATACCCCTAAATGACCTTACGGTAAATCTTGAAAGTCCTTAAAATAATAAACCCTTAAATATTAAATACCTAAAATATCCAAAAATTAGAAAAATATAAAATAGCTAAATAATACATATATAAACTATCTAGTGGTCATATGACCTTAGTCATATCTCACCTACAAGATTCGGCATGACTCCTAATGATCATAAAATTAATCATAAACAAATAAGCTTAAAAATTTTAAAAAATTTGGAAGTGGGCTTACACATAGCGTTGGCCTCCTCGACCGTCAACACAAAAGTTCTGCCCCTCTAGGGTATATCCTTCTGATGGTGGGGGACATGATGTTGCGCCACATGTGGCCTAGCTCCCCCTCTCTACTACCTTAGACACATGCACTCATACTCTCATGATATTTCCTTACAATACCCCATATTTAATATCACATTGATACACCTAGCTAATATTATCACCATCAATAACACTCACTAATAATAAATTGATACGCTACACCTATCACTTATTACTCATCAATCATGATACATCCTGGACACTTGCACCCTCTAGCACCCTTGGTACACAGTCACTAACTCTATAACTATACTGCACATATGCTTGAAACAATAGAATACCAACTGTTAACTATACTCTGACACATGAGTTATAACTATTGCTATAAATGGTACTATAATATGAGTTACTACTAGGCTTATACACTGATACTTAACGCTCATGTAGCTCCCCTTCCCGAAATTTTTTTGAAATATTATTTATTTATTTATTTGATTTAAATGGTCATTTTAAAATTTGTATTTTTATAAATAATTAATTAGTTAATTATTACGGTAGTTGACTTTAGCCATGGTTGAGTTTTGAGGTACTAGACGACTAGGAATCATGGCACGTATAGTGCAGTGGCGTGTCTTGTGTAGCTCTCCTTCCCAAAAAATTTAAAATATTTTATTATTATTTATTTTAATTAAATGTTGATTTTTAGAATTTTAGAATTAATTAATTAGTTAATTATTACGATAGATGATTTCTGTCATGGTTAGAAATTGAAGTATAAGACGACTAGGAATCATGGCATGGATGGTGCCGCGGCGTGCCTTGACTAGTGTATTAGCCATAGTAGGGATGGCCCTGCCATAAGTGTGCCCTAAATAGGAAAACCATGCTAAGTTGTAACATGACCCTATAAATAATCTAATTATTTAGTTATTATTGGTTATTGACTTGTAGGAGACCAGGTTGTACCAATTTAGTTCAGACTGGACCCGAGCCAAATCCAAGCTCATGTAGTCGAGTAGTGAGTCCAGAGACGTTCATATATATATATATATATATATATATATATATATATATATATATATATATATATATATATATATATATATATATATATATATATATATTGTCTATTATTATATTGGTATTTATGGTTTGGGCTAGAGAGTATATTATTGTTATACTGCTTAAATATATTAAATATGTTATTTCTAGTTAAAAGATATTTTACTTAGAAAATGGATGAACATTCTTCAAGTGATGTATTTCTAGATCTCCAGGATTTTATACAATATATATATATATATTTTTTTATACAATATATATATATATATATATATATATATATATATATATATATATAAAATATATAATATATAATATATATTTGTGTAATCCTACTGTGCCAATATTCGGTTCTATGATATACACCAATAAGTTTTGTATAATATTTTAATAGAAGATGAATATACATGTTGCAATAATAGATTATACTTTAGAGTATTTCATAAATATTTGTTACATTAGTATATATATATATATATAATGCTAGCATAATTTAACTGTTCATTTCATGTATGGTACTTCCCTACAAAACTTGGTGCCTTATTTTTAAATAGTTAGATTAATATTAATATTGATATATTGAGATAGGTAAAATATGTATATTAATATTGATAGGTTATATATATTATTATTGGTAAAATATATATATTAATATTTATATGTTATATATAATAATATTGATATATTGAGATAGGTAAAATATGTATATTAATATTGATAGGTTATATATATTAATATTGGTAAAGTATATATATTAATGTATATATATATAAGTATGAATTTATATTATAAGTTATATCTCGCGAGATATTGAAAACAATATCTCGCGAGATGATGAAACCGAACACACCCGGCCTGGGACTGCCGAACCCGATTTCAGAGTATATAAGTATCGAGAGAGGGAGGCGTATAAACGTTGAAACCCTAACTCCACAACCACGCCATGCCTCCCCAGTATCCTGGTGGTCACCCCGACGCCGGAGCGCCGCCGTGGGACCGCCGGACGGCATCCAAGGACGCTGCGTGCGCACAGGCGCAGGCGAGCTACAACAGGGCGTGAACCCAACTTTGCGGAAGGATTTCTCCGCCTCCATTAGATCGATTTATGATCTAATTCCTCTGGTACATCCCCAACATATCCATCTTTGAACCCTAATAATTAGTTTAATTAATATCAGATGAGATCTCGAGATAAATCGGCTCAAAATCAACGAAAAATCGGACCCGAAACAGGACAGGGGAAAGTTCCAGGTACCCGTATTTAGGAACAGTTTCCCATCAACCTAGTAGAAATTTTAGAAAACTATTTGAACATAGTTATAGACAACATGTAGGGCTCCATGACTCAATTCGTAGAAGTCGAGTTCATCGACTACTCGCCGAGAAATCGGATCCCGAATTTGACCGAAAATCTGTTTTAAAAACTAGAAATTCCTTCGATACGACGTACGTTCCGCCAATCTGGGCGACGTGGTCCGAACTGAAAGCATCAAAAGGTGTGTAATGATTTCGTGGACGTGTGGGCTTTGACGGAATTTAAATTGGCCGCGTGTGCACGACGAATTTGATACGTATCCGTCGAAATTCTCCGTATCGGCCTCTGTGCAAACTTCTCGATTATTTTATGTACGCTCGTCAGATCGAGACAAAACTTGCGCCAACCGGACCGTATCATTTTTCTGGTCCTGTACGCCAAGTTTGGTCCAATTCTGAGACAGTTGAATCGGAACGCCATTTTGTGGGCCCTGCGGTCCGACTTAACGGACGATTTTGTGCACGGCCCGCCGGAATCCAACTTTGGACATACTGTTGAGTTCGTATCAGAAAACCAGAACTGTTGACATATAGTTTGACGACTTTAGAGACCATTGACTCTGGCATGCTTTTCGGTGCAAAGTGGATCCAACGGTGGACCTCATTTTTGCCCAAAATTACCGTTTTGCCCCTATGTCTAGAATTGGACTTAAGGATAGGCAATCCTAGCTAATTTGACTATTCTGAGAACGTTGGTACTATTTATTTCAGCATCTGGAGACTTCTTCATGTGTTGACTAATTGTGGCTCATTGAGTGGTATAGTTTTATTGGTTCCACCAGCTAAGGACCTCAGGCAAGTGCACTTTCTGATTGTTTTGATTCATAGTAGTCTTTTCATTTTATGTTTATACATATATCTTGCTGTTTGTTGACACGCTGGTCACACGGAGTAGTCGGGAGGGAAAATATCTTAATAGACATGTGGACTACCCAGAACTATCCCCATGATGTCTATTCGTGAACAATAGCACCTGTACACGACACGTGCAGGTGCCGGATTTACCCCCTAGCCATTCACATGTCGAAACAGATATTTCACACCACATAGGTAGATGTCTTTTATTTATTTTTCCTTTTCTTCTCCACCGTGTCATGTCATCAGTACTTTCCAGTTTTCATATCTCATATGTTATTTTTATGTCTTGTTAATTCTATTGTGTTTTCGCATTGTCGTCGGTTTGTGTGCTTATTCCATTCCTGACTGGAAACTAACATTTTTCAGGTTAGCTGTGACTTCACTTAGCTTGGGAGATTCGAGTGTACTTGCAGACAGAAACCTAGAAATAAAAAGCAGTTGTATCAATTTTATTTATTGTAAAATCTTATATTTTCTTTAAATATTGTAACTGTTGTAAATGTTGTAACAAATTTAGAAATGTAAATGAGCAGCAAATGTTATATTTTGAACATTTATTTCTTGCGGGCTTGACAGCGTTCTACCGCCGACTCTGCGGCGTAGGCTGGCTTGGACACGTCTCGTATCCGAAAAGCGGGTGTGGGTCGTGACAAGTTTTAGTGGTGGCCCATGCAGGTCAGTCTTCACAAATTATGCGAACTCGCGGTAGTACCATATTAGTCGTACTACTGCAAGCCTGCGACTAGTAAATGCTCATTCACAACTAGGAGTAAATCAATCTTAAGAGAGTGGTTAGGACTAGGAGTCCCTAATTTAAATTGACATTTGGGTAGTTAAGGTTGCTACATAGGCCTCATTGAATTCTAAATCCTGTTAGATGATTTTCATAAAAGGATATACTATTGTATTCTGAATCGATGATATTTCTGAAGTAAGTAGAATCGTAACCCCTTTCCGAAGGTTTAGAAAATATTCTTTAATTTAATTGTTTGAATTAAATAAAATTTTAGAAGTTTATAAATATTTATTATAAAGGGCCTTAGTCACGATTAAGTTTCGAAGTGCAAGACGACCAAAAAAAATTGGCACTGAGAGTGTGGTCAAGTGCAATGACTAGTGTTCTAGCAATGGTAGAGAAGGTTGAGTCATAGGTGTGCACTAACTAGAAAAACCAGGCCAAATCACGACATGACCCTAGAAATAAATTAAGTATTTATTATTAAGATTATTGACTTTTAGAAGACCCGGTTGTTCCGAATTAGCCCAAACTCAACCCAAGTCCTGGTGGTCATGTAGTGAGACCAATGTCGTCCATGTAGACATATAGATATGTATATATATTGGTAGTCCATTTCTAGTATTGTGAATAATTTCTATAAGATTATATATTGAATATAATATATGTATTATTGCCAATTAAATTTGCATTTTCTTGGAAATAGGATGGCCTTCTCTTAGAATGATAATTAGGATTTTCGAGATTTACTGAGGCTATATACTTGTGTATAAATATATTTATAATAAGTAAACATAGTGCTTTATACATATTTTTCCTCGATCTTGATATTAGATAAATATAAATTCAAGCTTATGTTTCTTGTGCCTTCGGTCATTTTCTCCCTAGCCATGATCATTTGTACAACTTTATCTTACATTTTTTCTAAACACCGCCATATCATAAGTTCGTATCACTTATATTCTTTCCTGGGACCAAAAGAATTAAAAAAATTATATAACCTCTCACTCAATTGTTTATTAATCTCAAATTAAGTTTTTTGGATTCAAAAGATTCCTCTCAATCGTTGAATCTTGAATATCCGTAAAATAAGGATTATGAGATTTTACTTATTTTGGCTTCGATCATTACCCTTCCTAATCAATCGTTTTCTTTTCAAGAAGCTGACCTTATACTCGAAGAATAGGTACTTACAATTTTTTATCTTTATCAACATGTATGGAATTTTAAACTCTTTTGATATTTTGGAGGATATAGTTGAAATAATTTTGATGACTTATGTTGGCAGACAACCGCGCACTGTCGCCACTTATTCGACTTATGGAGACTGTGGGTTCACTGCAGCCAGCAGCGCACTAGCGAGGCATGATCCCTAAGTTGAAGTGATCTTGAGTAAGTATAAGTTATCGAATATTGTCAAAGCTATATCTTGGTCGTCTTATCTTCGTCTTTAAGTTGTTATGTCCAGATTGGATAGAGTTGATAGGGTATTTGTTACCGTATCCTTGCTTGAGTCGTAGAATCAAAATTTTATTGCAGCTAGTTGTACACTGGCGAGGCATAAACTCTCGGTAAAATGACTTCAATCATGTTTACGAGTTTCGAATACCATAGAGACTATGTCTTATTGGCATATAACTATGGAGTTTCAAATTGATTTGTGCTTACTCCTAGTCACAATCTTCTCGATAAACCGATAAATTCTCCATTCCTTTCTTATCCTTCTATTTTGCAGATTGTTATCTTTTAATTTTGACTGGTTTCCTAAACTTATCTAGACTTTGCCTCTAAACTCGTGCCTAAACAATCGTGGATAAATATTTTAAGCATTTTTAGATTTTATCATCCTTGAACAATTTCGATCCTGACTAGACTCCTTTTATTATATTTTGATCTAGTCAATTCGTATTATTGCCTAAGTTTGATTCTATGAGCATGCTTACACAATCGTTAGTGTTAAAACGATTTTGATTGGATCATCCTTAAATACTTTTCGATCACGACCAAACTATTTGATTCTATTTCAATCGTGCCATTTTGCCTATCATCCTAGAATTCAATTCCATGATCGTGCCTAAATGATTTTGCTCGACTAGTTGTTCGTACCAAGTTGATTTCAATTTTGATCAATCTTATACCATTTTATCAAGACTAAACCATAACCGTGTCTATGATATTCAACTAAATCATAGCTAAGGTTATACCTTCGTTCCAGCTGCGGTCATGACTATTTTTTTATCATGATCATGCTCGTGCCAACTTTCTATTTTTTGCCCTGCTTGGATGACTTGCACGATTAGCCTTGATCGTGACTGCCTCTTAAATGCAACTAACATCATGTTTAGATTTCATCGAGAACTTTGGTCATTCCTTATAAAGCTGGTAATGACTCAACCATGCTGATCATAGATCAGTCGTGCCCAATCATTCCAATTTAGATCATTTTCAAAAATATTTGCTTGTCAACTAGACCATTTGACCGAATACTGGTCGTACCAAATCACACTCTCCTCTTGTCTATCATCATTAACATTTTTATGTGTGACTAATTAGATCATGAATCATATCACTTTCTTGATTATACCATTCATCGTTTTATTCGTATCAATTAAAGATTTAGTTCTTGATTATTATTCATAGTCGTGCCTAATCGTGTTCTTGAAATTTTGGAGACGAAATATTTTAAGGTGGGTAGAATTAAACCCACTTCCCTACTTCCAAAAGTTTTATTTTGCTTTACGTTGATAATTTTTTTTGAAAATAGATTTCAGTTGTAACCATTATAGAATGTATTTTGATGACAAATGAATTTTTGTCTAACCATTTTGATTTAGAATTTATAAAATATCATTTAAATTATTTGCTAATATTAATTATCAATTAAATTTATTTTGTTATATTATAGCTAGTTTGATTCAGTCTTGGATTAATGAAGATATGTATTGTTTAAATAAAATATACCATATTTTCCAAGTCTTTTGATAAACATATTATTCATTTAAGTTATTATTGTATTATATTTAGATTCAATCAAATGCATTTTTTAATATTTTAATAAAATCTTGAATTATTTTTAAATGATTATGGATTGATTTTGATTTCATGAATCCAATATTTATTTAAAATTTTAGAAGAGATTTTACTCATGGATTATTTGAATTACTATTTATCCAGGGATATATAAAAATTCAAATTAGTACTATATTATTTTAGAAGATATTGTGTGAAACCCATATTTTTGTGACTAATTATTATTAGTATTTTAGTATTATTATTAGTATTTCTATTATTATTATTATTATTATTATTATTATTATTTTTATTATTATTATTATTATTATTATTATACTATTTTGAGTGTTAAATTATTTTAAAAATTAAATAACATGGATTTTTGAGTCCAGACCCAGACCCGAGTCCGAACCCAGACCCGAGCCTGAGCTCGAACCCAATCTCATTTCTTTCTTTTCCTAAAATTCTAATTAGTTATATTTAAAAAAAATTTGGAGAGCTGGTCCCGTAGGACCAGCACACTCCCTCTCAACTCACACACACGTACACAAAGTTCCCCCTATTTCTCTCCACTCTCCCCTCCTCTCCACACAACTCTCCTTTATTAACTCTTTCTCCCCACTCCCTGGCTCATTAACTCATCAGAACCCCCTATCTCCTTCCACTCACAAATAAATCCTCTCCTCACTCTCTGGAAAAGAAAAACCCCATCACCCAAACCCTCTCTCCCGACCCCTCTTCCCCGACCACGCCAGCGCCCACTTGGCCGAGCTCCTCTCCGGCCCGACGCCGAGCTCCCCTCCGGCCCGCCGTCGCCGTCGTCGCCCCTGTGCACCGCGGCCGAGCTCCCCGACAGCACCCCGCAACCCTCCGGCCTCCTCCAGGCCGACCGCGCCAGCACACCCCCGCCGACGGTCGTCCATCCCCGCGCCCTCTTGCGCGTGTCCCTCTGGACGACTCCCCCTGGATGCAGCTCCCCTGGCCACTGCCTCCGACCGACCCCGTCGGAACCCGCAGCCGCGACCCCCAATCTGCTGTTCTGTGACAGCGTTGCTGCTGTCCGTTGCTGTCCAGCGCCCCGATCCGTGTTCTGGGACTTTCGATTCCCGACCAGGAGCTGGATTTCACTTTCGGCGCTGTTTCGAGATTATTTTGCTGTTCGGAGCTCTTATTTCCTTCTCTATATTTCATCTGAGAGCTCTAGCCGAGCAACCTGAGGTATAACCCCTGTCCCGCCCATTTTTATTCTAGTCTATGATGAGAAATGGTCCCCGATTCCCTTTGGGAATTCGATTTTAGCGACGTCGTATTTTTTCGGAACCTTCGAAAAGGTTCTGTGGATTATTTTGGATTTCCGGAATATTTCGAGAATTGGTTTTTGGTATGTTTTAGCTTTCCGGATTTTTTCGGTAGCGTTCTCTGATTTTTGGGCTGGAATCAGACTTCCGAAATTATTCGGGTCGTTCCGATTATTCTGTGGATTGGTTGTGGATTTTTATATATATATAAATTCGGGTTTCCCTGGTTTGGAATTTGCAGGAAATTATCGGCGCTATTTTCCAGTTTTTGGGTTGACCAAAACAGAGGAGATGCTGCCGGATTTTTCCGTAAAATTCCAGATTATTTTAAAAATGAATTTAAAATGGATTTCAGAATTTTATTTAAATATTGGATTTGGGTGACGACCGTATCGGTCTATGGACCCGGCTAAGTGCAAACGAAACCGGCTTCGCCCGGACGTTGAGGCATTAGCCAAGTTAAGGATTGGACCATATCTGAGACTCTATTTTTTATCTTTATTTTTACTATTAATTTCTGTTCATATTTTATTAATATTTAAGTTTCGGACTAATGGCGGTTTTGTCTTATTTCAATTTATGTAAATAAATTGTAATGGGCATAAGCCCAGCTGGCTGTGGTCTGTAACTGTAATTGGTAGCTTAGATTTTAATTGTTGCTGTTTTTGCGAGTTTTTCTATTTAACGAGTAAATTGGATAAAAAGTATTTTCGTATAAAAAAAATAATTAAGACTTTCCCACCTAAAAATTGACAAGTTTATTATTAATTAAAAATCATGTATTTCTCACTAAATAAGAAAAATTAGCTTTATATTTATATACTATGAAAATACCAAGGTTTAACAAATAATCTAGCATCGACGAGTTTTCCGAACTCAAAAATATAAAACAATCTTTTTCCTCGTATTAAATCAACGCACAAATAATCGTGTTTTCGTGTTTTGTTAATTAAAGAACTAAAAATGGATTAGGACACAAATAGAGATTTCAACTAGCGTAGCTAGATTGGTAAAACCTGGAATCTGAGTCAATTTCTCGAATGTAGGAATTCGAGGACGATTCTGATTTCCTATCTCGAAGTCTTCTACCTCTTCAGTCAAATCCTTTGAGGCAAGTATAGTTTATGTTAGTTTACAGTTATTTAATTAATCGCTTTACTGCAAGTCTAAACCACGATGCAAATACGAAACTCTCTCTGAGAGCACTGTAACTACTGGGGACTGGGGGAATAGTGTAATGAGTATGACCATACTGTAACAAATCCCCTATCCTCTACTGTAACAAACCCAAGCCGGTCATATTTCATTGCCTGTTCAAAATCACACTATTTTACTGCTGAAAACTGTTCATGTTTAAACTGTTTAGAACTGCATGATTCTATTATTTAATTTAACTGTTAAATTAGCATGAATTTTACTTTGCTCCCTCCTGACTGGAGATACATTTTTAGGGGACATTGAGGATGCTGAGCGGTTAATCAGCAGCTACTACGACCCTGTCCTGTACCCAGTAGTGCTGCCAGAGTCCCCATTGGAGGACATTGGGACTGAGGTCGATGATCCGGCTGATAGATAGTTTTCTTTTCTGCATTGTTGTTATTTTCATTTCTGTTATTTTATTTTAGAACATTTTCCCATTTGTATTTAAATTTCAAAGTTTAATAAAGTTTTAATTTCCCGATGTTGAGTTGTGACAAATATAGTGTTGTTGTATGGTTACCTGCTACTGGAACAGCTTACTGCTGCCGTCTCAACAACGGTGCAGGCTGGGGATGATCCAGTTCGACCCAATTATTTGGGATCGGGTCGTGACATATTTTTAGTGGTGGCCCATGCAGGTCCTTCATACAACAACTTAGAAAAACATACCTAGAAACAATTAGAACACTAGAACATTGATTTGTCACGACATAGGACCGAATTATATAAATAAATATTTTTGTTTGATTATAGACTGGTAGGATACCTTGCTTATGTATGTACCCTAAACCTTCCAGATCATGGCCAAAGGAAAGACTACCCGATCCGGCCCTGCTAACGATGAGGTGTCATCAACCGATCACACCCCTTCTCAAGCACGCCGGGACCCACCTCCCTTGCAGCTGACAAACCGTCCTCATGCTGCACCAGCTCCCCGGCCTGTTTACGCTACTACAGCACAAACGGTAGAACCTGCACAATCCCAGGCTGAGCCACAGACCCCTGCAGTAGTGGCCGCACCAGCTGCCCCACCAGTACCCGTAGATCCCACTGACCTAGTGGGAATGCTACGAGGAGTGCTTGAAGCACAGAGAGTTCAAGCAGAAGCCCACAGAGAGCAGACTGCTGCCCAAGCTGAAGCCCATCGCGAGCAGACCGCGATTATGAGAGAAGGCATAGAGAATGCCCACAACGTAGCCATGGCTGCCCTCGAGAAAAGAAGAACCACTTCATCAGAGCCACGACCTGCCAAGGTAAGCATGATTCAGGAGTTAAGTTATATTTCATTAAGGCCATTCTTTTGATTAGTGGCGTATTATTACATGAAGGTTGGAGATATAGAAAGCTTTAAGAAGCAAGACCCTCGACCTTTCAAAGGAACCGAGGGTATCATCTACGCCGATGAATGGCTAGACCATATGGAGCGTCTCTTGAGCGTCGCTCGACTCCCCGAGGACCTCAAGACTGAAGCTGTAGGACTCCAACTACAGGATGTGGCGAGCACCTGGTATCGGAATGAACCCCGAGTCCAGGACAAGCAGGTCGACTGGGACACCTTCAAGAAGCTGTTCCGCAGGAAGTTCTTCCCAACATCGGCAAATTCCAGAACTTGAAGCAGGAAAGCATGACAGTCAGCAAATTTGCGGCAGAGTTCGGCCGACTAAGCCGCTTTGCCCAGAACCTGGTAGCTGACCCCAAGGATCGTGCTGAGCGATTCAGGTATGGCTTACGAGAAGAGATTCGCACCCCTGTGATCGCAGGTGGCGCAAAGACTTATGAGAGGATCCTGATCCGAGCTCAAGACGTAGAGAAGAGCCAGCCTTCTCGATCCAAGAGGGAGTATCCTGGAAATAGCAACTTTCAGGGTAGTCAGAAGAGGCCTAACAACAACAGCAACAGGCCCTCGCACTACCAGCAGCATCATCATCAGGCGAGAACCAATGACAGAGCACACCAGAAGCAGATCCCTGTCTGTGACTATTGTAAGAGGCCAGGGCATCAGTCTAACATCTACGGGAAGAGGCTAGGACACTGTCTAGTCTGTGGGTCTGCCACCCACCAAGTGAAAGACTGTTCCATATCAGCCCACCGGACCGGAACCAACCAGCAAAGAGCTCCCCTACCTACTCAGCAACAACAGTTTTGACAGCACCAGCAGAAGACCGGGCGAGCTTTTGCCCTAGCAGCTGATGAGCAGGAGCCAGAGCAGGAACCCACCGCAGATGTCATCACAGGTTCCATTTATGTGTTTTCACATCCTGCTCTAGCATTATTTGATTCGGGTGCATCACATAGTTTTATATCATCAAAGTTTATGTATGCACATCACATAGATTCGGGACTTAGCAAGGTGATTAGTAGAGTTATGATCGGTGGTAGACTTATACCCATCACTGAAGCTTGTAATTGTCCCATAACCATCTCTGGCCATCAGTTCTCAACACCTTTACTAGTGATGCCCCTGCCCAACTATGATGTAGTCCTAGGGATGGACTGGTTAAGTGAACAGCATGCGCTGATAGATTGTCACCGAGGATGTGTAATCTTCAGCCCACCAGGAGAACCGGAGTTCGAAATCTCTCAGGCTCCGGAAGATATGAAGAGTATTTCCTACTTCTCTATCACCGAAGAACCCGGGCCTCCTCACCCTATCATTGTGAAATTTATGGACGTCTTTCCAGATAGTCTTCCAGGATTGCCGCCAGATCGCGATGTGGAATTCACCATCGATCTAGTACCCAGCTCTTCTCCTATTTCTCGGGGATGCTACAGAGTCAACCCCAAGGAGGCTAAGGAGATGAAGGATCAGATCGACGAGCTGAAGTCGCAAGGATTTATCAGAGACGGGGCTTCACCCTGGGGAGCACCAGTTTTGTTCGTGCCCAAGAAGGATGGAACCGTGCGGATATGCATTGACTACCGGGCGCTGAACAACATCACCATCAAGAACAAGTACCCCCTGTCCCGGATCGACGACCTGTTTGATCAACTGAGCGGAGCCAAGGTATTTTCAAATATAGATCTCAGATCAGGCTACCATCAAATCAAGGTCAGGAAGGAAGATATTCCCAAGACGGCGTTCAACACCAAGTATGTGGCAGTTTGAATTCTTGGTCATGCCGTTTGGACTGAAAAATGCCTGCGGTATTCATGAACCTCATGAACAAGGTTTCCATGAATATCTGGGATCAGTTTGTTGTTGTCTTCATCGATGACATACTGTACTCGAAGACAGAGGAAGAGCGTGAAGAGCACTTGAGAAAAGTGATGAGTACCTTGAGGAAGGAGAAGCTCTATGGTAAGCTATCCAAATGCGAATTCTTTTTAGACAAAGTAGAATTTTTGGGCCATGTTGTCACAAAAAAGGAATTCGGTGGATCAAAGAAGATAGCTGCTCTTGAGAAGTGGGCTGCACCAGCTCGGTTGCAGAGATCAGGAGCTTTTGAGACTAGCTGGCTACTACCGGAAGTTCGTGAAAGATTTCTCCAAGATTGCGG